>JAHZNA010002155.1:0-20000 GCA_027743935.1 Sinodicranocentrus sp. ZH6
GATTTATTGATGTTGTCATTGTTTTTGTTAGCTGTTGCGTGAAGTCTTGCTTGTGCCACAGCATCCGAGAAATAATGTAATTAAGAAGGAGCGCATGAAAGTGACGCGGAGATATTTTTGTTTCTTCATGAATTTTGCATCAATTTCAGCTCCTCCAACTACAGAACCAGAGATATCTGGCATCCACCCTGCGGTGAGTGTTGGTGACACGATCACAGGAAACTGCACATCATACCATACCAAGCCTGCTGCGTCCCTCATGTTTTACATCAATGAGGAGAAAGTAAGAAGAAAGAAAATACTTTTTTTATTATCTGAAAAAGATCATTTTCCCGTGTTAGCCTCACAAAAACAGATGCTACCATTTGAAGAAATGCTTACTTATTCCATTGTTGTTTGTATTTTCCTCTCATCCATAATGCGGCAGTAACTGTTATTATTAATGCAGCCACATGTCCTCACTCCCTCGCTCTTTTACTTATTGTCTCTTGAAGAAGATAAAAAAGTCAAGCCATTTTTTTTCACCAAATTGCTCTTTCAAGTAGCAGTTTTTTTAGATTTGCAAAAAATATATAAGCATTTATGTTTACCATACCGAATCGAATATTATCAAGGTATTTCCGGCTTCAAACTTTATTCTCTCTTCTCAAGGAAGAAAAAGGAATTTAGAGATAAATGTGGTATTTGATATTTCATTTTTATGTGCATGATGCGGCATATGGTTTTGTGCTTGCAGGCGGAAATGGAATACATAATCGAGTACCTTCCAATTGCTGAGCCGAGTGGACTGGAAACGTCAGTTCTAGGGCTGAATTTTCAACTGGAACCGAGACATTTTCGAAATGGTGCTATGGAATTGAAGTGCACGGCAACGATAGGGAATGGGTATTGGGTGAAGAGGATGGTCGTCGCTGAAGCGAATATCAACGCGCAGCCTTCTATTCCTGGGCATAATAGATTACTTTCTGGTAAGATCCTATAAACATAAATATCAACGTATAAATACTTTGTTTTCGCATAGTTGCTGCACTTTACCTCAACATTATGTATATTACGAATTACCACATAAAGGAATTATTGACTCGAGAAAATAGGAGCTCAAGACAAACCTATCACATAAAATTCTCTGAATTCCACCGCATGTAATAATAGAAATCCTCCTGGTATGGTTAGGTATTTGTACTCAAGGAAAAACAGAGTCAACAAAATTAGCAGCTAGAGACGCATATTATGAAAGTCTCATTTGTTCCTTTGTTTAAACAGGTGAACCACGAAGCGTAGACTGTAACGGGATTGGAGACCTCATCGTTTTCTCCGTTTCCTTCCTAATCCACATCTTTTTTGGACGTATTTAGGTCAACATGAGGAATCAACGACCATAGAGCTCTTTTGTTCCTTGTTCTCACCAGTTCATTCTATTCCACCTTGAGATATTTCCTTTTAAAAACGTGAGTTTTACATATGGAATGCAATTTATCAATGTGAGCTGCTCCATTCTTTATGATTCCGATCTACTTCTCCGCATTTTTCAAATTCGCAGCCATTTTCAATTTAGCACGGCCATTGGCCGTGCTATTGACGAAATCGCAAAAACTTTCTTTTATCCAGCTCCATAAGAAGAGGATCTACGACGAGGAAGCAAAATATTGAACATTACGATAATTTTACGTGTACAGCTCAGCTAGAGCTACCTTTTGCTCCAAACTTGTAAACATTTTGGGTAATAGCAACACCTAACAAGGCCATGAATTGGAAAAGTTTAATATAGTGGAAAATATTTTTCCCTATTGCAAGGCTATCAAGTTCAAAAGGTTTCCGCTTCCCTTTCAATGTCGATATTTTGCTCAGCAGCATACACCGTGAAAATTGGAATCTTTTCGGTTGTGAGCAGACATCGTTAGTCTTACGTGACTTGCTCTGTTCGTGGACTTATTAACTTGAACTACTTTTAAAGAACTTGTGAGGGAACGCAAACGGTGGGAAAAATTGCGAAAACTGTTTGAGCAAATTCCATTGTTTAAACATGTACATTTGTTGTATATCTGAAACTATAAAATATGTAGTCAAGTCATAAATGAATATAGGAACATGGAGGGGAAACAGCGTGAACAGCCGTTTCATGCCATTTTCCAAACTTTTCTTACAAGAAAAATGGGGGAATCGGAATCACCTCGTGGGTACCTGTGCGTGTGCTGTCAATATTAGATTCACAATATACGATTGCAAGACATCGGATAATGTTCGTTTTCTCCTTTTTGAGCTATTTCGTTGGCAATATTGCAACCGTGAAGTCGCATAGTGAAGGCTAGGAATGATGTGATGAGTTGAGTCTGTTGATTTTATGTCTTGTGTACTTTTCCTTGTTTCCACATTTTCGTGTGAGAATCCATTGTCTTCGTTATGCCTATTATAGCTCTATTTTCATATTTTATAAACATCCTTTTTAGGAATCCAACGGCTGGCAAATGTTTACTCATCTTTGTAAATACCCCGTAACGCATTGAACGTCATTTAAGGAGTCGGGTTGTGTGTGCAGACTTATGATTGTGAAAGTGGCAATTAAACTTGATTCTGTTGAATATTGTGTTAAATAGAAGAGAGCTATCAAAACTTAATTTACATTGTCTGCTTCCAGTTCTAGGCTCCTTTCATAATGAAAATTATGATAGTATCTCATATCATTCATCATTTTAAATGCATAGTCTTGGTTTCTTTATAATATATGTATATGACACTACATAATTTGAACTTTACTACATGTTCATGTTATACTCTATCATAGTATTTTCTGAGTGTTATCACACGAAATTGGCTGAAGGATGTCGTCAAAGTATAGTTGCTTGTGCATATGTTCAATATTATAAAATGAGAGCTAAGTAAAAGTACTTGTTTACCCTCAAGGCAGAAAAATGAATATAAAATGAAATGAAATGGAAAGTAGGGGAAAAGATACAGAAAGAGGGATTATTCACCACTTGAGCATTTAAAGTGTTCAGGTTCTGACTTTTAAAGGGAGCTTTTCACAAAAACAGTGAAGTATATTTTGAGCCTGTCCGTTCTCTGCTGGCAACGCCAAGTACACTATTTTAATCATTTTTGTTGGAATTTCAACTTCACAACTTCACTCTAGTACCTTTTGCTTATTCACGTGTTTCTTGTTACTTCCTCCAGTTGATTAAAATCAAACGTTGAAAGCACTCCATAGTTCACATATGGTCTATATTTTCTGATTTTTAGAGACACAAGCAGTGTCTAGAAATCTAAGAGTTGCTTCCGCTCGAAAAACTTTGTGTTGCCTTTTTGATACTAGAAGAGGAGGAAGCTGTTTCGAACTTTGTCCAGCTTCTCTCTGCCCATGCTTGGCTCATATTTCTTTTCATTATAAAAGCGCTTTTGGCCCATGGTCGAGTGCTTAGCCTATGCCCACGTGTTGAAATCTTTATAAAGGGAAAAGTAATTCATTTATTTTATCACCATACCAAGGTCTCATCATCATCAGGAACACTTTTCAGGCTTCCACCAAGCTTGCTGTTTTTACTCAAAATCCTATGTAGTATATATCTTTCAAGTCATTTCTCTATCCGCCACGACTTTCCCTCTTACCACAAAACTGTTCGACTTCACGCGCTCTCTCCCAGCTTATTCTCTGGTATACCAAGAATTTCTTACATTTTGGTTCTTTATATAATCTCCCTTACCACCGCTACATTATAATGCTTACAAGTTGTAAAGAAAAAGAAAGAGCATCGCTCACTTTTTTCTCACAGGGTGCATGCATCCCATCTCAGCTTTCATGCATTTCCCAAAAGTTGTAAAATGTGTGATGAAAACGCTCTCTGCACAAAATGAGAGAGCTGAAAATTGCAGGAAGCCCCAAAGTGGGAAAATGTACACACGACATTTGTATGACAGAGTGAAAGGGCAACGAGCCGTTTGCGTTTCCTCACTAAAAAGTTGTAGTGAAGAAGAGTGCGGACAAGAGTATACGATGGACTATAAACCGTCGTGTGGTTTTAATCGAGGATGAGCTCGTAAACAAGAATGAGAGATGTGTGGCAAGAGCGGAGCATACGCTCGTTTAATCAAACTGATTACACAGCACAAATTTCACTCTGACTAGATAATAATTATTTTGAGTCTCTCTCGTCGACTCTAGCAAGCACTGTGGGGTAATGAAAGGAGAGAGTGGACAGTAAATGAAACCCTTGAAGGGACACCAGCCAAATATTACACAGGGGATATTAGATGTAAGTAAGAAATGACAGGTCGCCAGAGATGCCACTAGTTCACATGCTTCATACATTTAACATTATGGATGTACGATGATCCATCTCTGAGCTCCAGCAGAGCAGTAGTCTGGTGGACTTTGTTCATCAAGTTTCATCAAGGTTCTCTTTGCTGTACTCAGCTCAATCTGCAAATGGAAGAAAAATATTATTGAAGATCACGGCTTTCATGGGAAAAGGATTTTTCATTTAGATCTTCTTTCACAATGCAGTGTACACACACACACACAAAATATATATGGGATACCTATAGAAAATATAAGATACATGCTAGCTTGAGTGTGTTCAACTTCTCATCTGTGTCTGTCTTTTTTTGCTGCTACTTGCATTAATCCGGGTAATATCTTTGTGGATATTTTTCCGTTGAAATTCAGGCTGTTTGCGACATGTCGTTTCCTTCATATATGCTAGATGTGTATATTTACCGTAATGGTAAAATGATTATAATCAATGTAATCAAAATGTCAGTGTGGGTGGTTTCATTCTATATGGGATTTTGTGTGATGGAACTTTTTTTCGCTGAGATTTAGGTCATTGCTAGATGATGAAGGATGAGAGAACGAAATTAATAAGATAGAACCTCTAATTTAGATAGAATGGGAGGTTTGTAATAAAATAAGACGTACAACCTATTTGCCACGCTCTTTGTGTGTACGCTAGCATCCTATATATGCGTACAAGTTAGACTTACAAATCATGATAAACAGGTAAACGTTAATTGTACAATGTAGGCTAGGTTAATTATATTGCATGTGTGTGTTTAGTATTTGAGCAGTATTATCGGTAGAGTAGAGTCTTTAAATACAAAGAATGTCATTAAATACACGAGGTTGTCTAGAGTTTCATGTGGAATCCTTCGTTTTGAATAAGGCATTTTAACTTTACTAACACTTTACTTTGATGGCTAACGTTGTAGAGTGGTATTTATAGATTTTGAGATTTTGATGGTATAGTTGTTAATGTACGATTTATGCAAATACAAAAACTCCAAGTTTCAGTAAACATACAATGTTTGATTCTAGTCATGTTGTAATTTTATTTATTGGTTACAAGGCTCGCATTAGTAGGATCAGGATTATTCACTTCAAACCACTTCAATGTCAAAACTAAGATCACTGAATGTGACGCTAAGAAGCTAATTAAAAGTGTAATTGTCACAACCAGAAATTTTTATACATATTTTAATTAATGTAAATAGTAAGGTAAGTCGGATCCAATTAATTTACAGAATTGCAGCAAATTGTGTTGATATTTAACGTGATGGTGTATATATCAGTAATTGTCGCTTACTCTGGGAATTTTGTGAAGTTAGCGTAAAACTGGATGTTGCATTTTGTGTGTATAATTCGTGGAAATCTATTAAAAAATAAAACATCAGAGATAAAAAACGGTTGTCAAACTTTTACTTTACTTTTACTTATGCATTTGACATGTCCATTAGTACAAAAGTGGACCTGCATGTACTACAATGTCAAGTATTACGTTGCCCCATTCGACCATAAGTAAATCCTATGCGGCTAAGGCAATTCAGTTTAAGAATGGTGAACTCATTTCATTTTTAGCATGAGAAAATAAGTTAATTTACGTTCAACTTTATGCCAAAAATTTCCGGAATTTCCCAACTTTACATTCCAGTCAGTATTAACATTCTCTACCTCGCAAAGAACCTAAAGAGTCATCTTTCAACAACCTAAATTACAACTGCTAACTTTTTAAAAAAAACGTAATGATGTGACATAAAAGCGTACCTTTAACTAGACGGATTTTAACGAATTCCAACTCTCTAGCAGTAAAAAAGGAAATATCAAGACGCGTCATGGAGGGAGCACACACGAAGCCAAAATTAAACGAGCTAAAGGAACACGTTCATTAAAGTGATATAGACCATAAGTATCCGCACGGTCTCGCCACATACAAAGCATTTTAATTTAATCCATCCATATCAGACTTTATTGCAAAACATTTGTGGTGTAAAACAGCCCCCCTTTCAACACCAAAAGGCAAAGAGGAAGTGGCTCTTAACACAAGTTTGCTCAGCACGCTACTCGACATTTGGTCCAAACAATTACTTAATTTTTTATAGGATTGCATAACGTTTTTTATGGCATCACCTCTGCTTCAATTCTGGAATAAATTAAATAAGCGGAGATACACGTGAAGCCCTTTTACCACCAATAGTCTATAGAGACGGAAGTATCAAGCGTTTGTGAATCTACTTTAAACTGTCTTTTTTACGCTGCAGCTCACGTCAACCGCCGAAACATAAAATTGTAAAAAAAAGACTTTCCGTCACTGTTTTATACGAATGCTCATGGTATTAAGCACTCTGTTGAGGTGGATTGCTTCCCACCGTTTATTCACAGTCCACATATCTGCACCACCTTCTCTAATCTGACAAGGATCATAAACTTTCTATTAAGCCACAACAGTGGCAGTCATAAGGCAAAAAAAAGTTAACTTTTGAAGGCTCATAAAAATCAATTATATTTGTTAGAGTAGTTCCACCACGACCACTCCTCGTTGCTTCACAATTTTTAGAGACCGTCTTCATTTTTCTTTTTCACTTTCCTTTTGTTCCTGTTTCCCTTCCCTTTGACCTGGAAGTCGATGTGTTTTCTCGTTGATATTCTCTTGGGTAAATAATGCCACACGGTTGTGTGTTTGTGAGGGCCGTTTTCTTTTCTCTGTTTCTTTCTCCCCGACAAGAAAAATATCCTTGGTAAACAGACAAACGTAACACTAATATAGAGAAATGAGGAGAAAAAACGTAATGATAGTAACTTAAGCCAAAACGTCTGCTCTAGTTTTCCTTCTGGTGGACAACTAAACTATCCTGTCACTTGTCAACGTATTCATATTATATTGTCCCAGGTTTATTCCTTCTGTTTCCCCCCTGAACATTACTAATAGAGTGGCACCACAACGAAGTGCCCTTTATAAGCGGCATCATTTCGGATTTATGTTATATTACATATATATAAGTAATTTCCGTAATGTAATGTTAGTTGGACTTGGAGCAAGAGCTTTCAGAAAAACCTACGTTCCCTTCACAAAACAACTCCTTTCAGGCTTCTCCATCTACAACCCAATCCAATGGAGTGTGGAAAAATTCAGAAGGGAGAATTAGAGCCACTCGTCCATTTCTTTGCCATGCATTCTGAACATGGAAACCCGAAGAAGAACTGAGAAAAGCTTTTGGTGCGGTGGTGGCAATGTGTTATTACTAGTGAATGGATTGTTATCTTTCAGTGTGCACTCTCACTGTCATAACGTAATAGAGAGCTACATGAGAGAAAATTGTAAAGGAAAATGTACTAGGGTGTTATTATATATGGGCAGCGTAGCTCATCTATCTATTACAGAGGTTGATAAAGAACGGGGCAAAGAAGTTTATACGATCATTTCTAGATTTTGGCAATGCTCAACTGACCTGCGGGAGGCTTCTTCCGGATATATCTGCCTCATGCCAGGCAAACTGACACAAGTGAATTATAGCTGAAAACTTGAGGAATCGCCTTCAGAGCTGCAGGTTTCATCAAAAAGTACTCTCACAAGAGCAAGACCAGAATTCCAACATTATATTTCTATGCATTTTTTTCTTAACTACCTATATAAGCTTTCACTTGCACCCTTGCTACCAAAAGCTATAACATCCCAATAGAAATATATTTTAGTTATAGTAGTGCCAACTGAATATGGTTGCATCCTCGTGATAAGGATTACACGAAGTTGATTCATAAAAAGATATGAAAAGGAATATGTACCTTTCTTGAATGACTGGCGAGAGAGAGAAAAAATTTTGTCCTGGGTTATGAAATCCCCAACATGGCAATTATTTTCCTTTCTATTTTCTACCCGTTGTGTCCTCAAAAAAGGGTTTGTTTGTATCCGTCTCCTATTTTATGTACATGCAAGGAGTACGCTTTCTCTAAAACACAAAACATATCACATTCACGTATTTTATTTTCAAGTGAAAAATAAATGTTCTGCTGTTCTGCTTCATTCTCTAAACTGTTCAATCCCAACACACCATCAGTCTCCTTCGGACTCAGTTACAGTCACGACTTTCGAGCAGTCAGCAAATACCCATGTGATGCAAGTTGATTCTGTCGAAATGGACATAAGAACGTTTTACACATTGCATTCATTTTCCTCTCTCTCTCTCTCTCTCTCTCTCTGGGAAATTAATTGAATGCAGAGTGAAGCAGATAGAAAATTTGGAAGAGTACTTTTCCCATTAGCATTCTCAACATGTCCAGCCGTGCCTTATTCTATGCATTTTCATATCTTGTATCCTTCGTTCACCATGATCTCCCCAGATCCCAGAGAAATAAGGCTGGCAACGTTCAAAAGGGAATTTGTTTATTTCAGGAAAATTGCCAAATATCTTCAATATTTGCATACAAGAGCATATGGAAATTTGCATAATATTACAAATGAAATTGTCGGGCTCTCGTGATACTACAGGGTCAACGCAGCAAGCTTCTAAGTGATCAAATTAAATGGGGAGAAGAGATGGGAGACGTGAAAGCAGACATATTTTTTATGTTCCTTTTTACCATCCACATACACGCTTCAAAATGAAATGAAGCAACTGTCTACTGGAGCGTGAGAGCTCTTGAGTTGAATAGTTGATAGAAGAGCGCTCAAGTGAAATGCAGCATGTTGTTTAGAGGAGGGAAAGCGTCTATACACACTTCACTGCATATGGCTAGTGTAACAGTGTAAAATGTCAGCAAGTGGGAAACCTACTTGCATACCAGATGAACCGTCGATAAGCTCACAATAAAAGGAAAGATAGGACCACACACGAAGATTTTTTTCTAAAAAAACATTGAATGAGTGGATAGTAGTGTAGCGAAATAGTTCTCAAATTCTGAATTGAATGTGATACCAGCATGCTCTATACTTGGTAGAGAAATGCATCAACAAATCCGCTTGTATAGAGGCGTACATCGTGAATCCAAAAAATGTAGATTTTCATCAACACGGTCTGGAAAACACAAGCATGCTAAAGAATATAGTAAGTGAAAAGCTACCACATACGTTTTTCAAGCATATGGATTCATTTCCTACGAGTTAACACAAAAAATATGAGAAAAAAAGTGTTTGCATGTTACTTTGTCGTTAGCACCGATACGCCCCAGCTCCAGTGTGGACCATACCGAGAATGAATCATTCCTAGTTTTAAAGCGGAAGGAGAACAAATATTTGAAAACATTTGTATTCCTCAGAAGAAGATTTTGCGGGATGTCTACGTGCCAACTGCGTACAATCATACAATCCACGGAGGTAATCATCATAATACGAAAAGATAATATATACTATATATTTTTATTGAGATATACACCCTCATTTCAATGTATCTTCCCGCAAGATCCTGCGTATATTATTAGACATGTCAGCAACGTCAGCAAAAAAGGACACCTACAACTTTTACATATCTTCTTACACACAAGGCATTGTCCAAACCCACATTTTATTAAGGAGGATTCCCCCATTCCAATAAAAATAGTAATAAGAGCATCGGCACGAACAAGATAATGTAATAACGTTGATATGAGAATTAGAAAATGTGCAATAGTAATGATGTTTATTTGGGTCTCCGTTCCCTTCGTCCTTACTTGGCAATGGGGATGGTGTTCCTGCTGTGAGTGCTCCACCACGATATTTTATACCTTTCTACTTGCAAAGAAGAATGTTTGCGAGGTTCATCTGTATGTATGCTTATGTAGGTATTGTACTCATTCTAGTTTCTAGTTGAAAAAGAGCAAAGTGTGTGAAACAAGATGGTTCCGTCCAGGGCCACTGATCGGTTTCCCTGTTGCGGGTCGGTGGTCAGATGGGGAGAATCAGGAATGAATTTTCTCCCTTTTCAGGTCTAACGCTCCGTGCAAAACGTCTATCAAGAGCTTGGAGCAAAATTGTTGTAGGTATATGAATCCCATAATACACGCACGAGAGGAGATACCACCTACATACAAAGAAGTTGTCAAATTCTAGTACGATTTTCCCTGTGTACTCACTCCAGTCAGGGAATAGCGTGTGTCATTTTACAATAAAATAGACGAGGGACAATAGTGGGAAAAGGTGGACAAGGAGAGAGATGTATGTGAACGTAATTCTATAAAAGGTTCCCATCAGAGTATATGTTTAACGATAAAATGAATGGAAGCATTTAGCGGATGCCACAGATACAAAGAAAATTTCCTCTCGCAATAAGAACTGCATCGCTTATAGAGAGTCTTCTCGATGAATGGCAACCCATACGTGTATGATGTCATAATATATGTAATGGATGTGCTCATATACTTTCAGACCAAAGTGAGCCTCTTTGTGCCCCAAAAAAAGCGTAAAAGTGTATTATCACATGATATCATGTCGTCACTCGAATGCATTTAGCCAAGCATCCTTCACCCATCCATCCATCCACACGGCTCATGGCTTCACTATCTGGATATAATGGAAGGCGATGGGAAAGTGAGGAATCTGCCAAGCTCCTGAGACGAGTGAGGGAGGGCGACGAGGAAAATGGAAGAAAAAAAGCGGAGACAGAGTGAAAGAGAGTCTGAAGCAATGAAAACCTTTGATAGTTTAATGACACAGTTTCCTCTCGTATAAATGTATGAGGACACATTTATTTGAGAGAAGAGGCACGATGACAAGCTTGACTTGGTTTTTGTCTTGCACGCAGCAGTTCTTTCTTTTGTATAGGTACTTATAAGCTGGCACACACACACTCTGATACACTGACAAGAGAAGAGATCAACCCAAGCCTGGAGCCGCTTGTGAAGCCTTTCTTTTTCTTGGTACTAGGCCACACAGAGTTGTGTTATAAGATGAAATGTGCATTCTTCCACATTCCCTTACTGACTCCGTGTTTTCCCAAGGAAATCCGCTTATCCTCATCTCATCTCCCTCCTCAACTTTCTTCTCATTTCATTTTCTTCCTCTTTCATGGGCTCTTTCCTTCTTCCTTTCACCAATCTCCCGTGATCACATATCAGACTCAAAGATGTTGTAAAAAATGGTGATGCGATATGAAAACGTGTATATCCTCAAGGAGAAGAGAAGTGGTGGTGGTGGGTGTAGCTAAAGCTGAGGAAATGTAAGGATGGAAATACTACGAACCTCAAACGGATACGTCAATTTCACAGGGAAACGGGTTGATAGTGAGTGAGTGAAATAGAGATAGAAATATGAAATGCATCTCCGTATCACATCTTCCAAGTGTCTTTCTCATCTGGCTTAGGTATTTACTACATTTTAGCCCATATCTACTTCTTCATTTGTAACTTTTGAATATCTACGAAAATTGGCATGGCTTACAGTCAAAAAGAAAGAAAAGGGATTCATCCTTTTCCCTTATCGCAGCTCCAGGATGATGAGACGTGTTACTATTTTTATGTTTAATACCTGCTCCCATCTTACCAGACTTTCTCCACAGAGGAAAACGAAAAGAAGAAATGGATATGCATAATAGCTCGAGAGTGAAAGTTTCCTAGAAAAGAAAAAGAAATGGATGAGGATGCTAGTCAACTATCTTATTACTCGGGTGCCCCTATGACATCATTTTCTCCTGTGCATTTATCCACTTTCACCGAATCATATCAAATAATATCATCAAGAGCCGAGTCTCATATCCTGATCATGATCATATCATCATGACTAAACGAATCCTCGACGACTGGTGGCAGTCCTAGTAGTCGTTTGCGAAAAAATTCAACAAAATAAAACATCTCTGTCATATCTTAACAGAGTAAGTTACATAGTGCCGTGAGAGAGTATATACCTTAAAGTAAGATATTTTGTTCACAGTTTTTGTACAACCAAGGAGAAGTAGACCTTCCATCCCTAATCTATCGTTGTAACTTGACTAGACATCTTCATCCATCCTTTACTGCTAACTAACTAGGCCAATGCTGCTCCATGTGATGCTAAGGATGATGCTATTTTCCTTCTTATTCCATCTTAGTATTTTCCCTCGTTTTTTGTATTATTCCTTTGTCTACATGATCATCATATATGTACATGCATAATATGTATGGGAATATATGGATTTGTGTGTACGTGTACGACATGAAACTATAACATGACATATCATTAGGAGGAATATTGTGCATTACATAAATACATGTATTCTCAGTGAGTAGAAAATCCCTCTTATTCTCCTATAACCTTATTATGTGCCTTTTTTATCCTGCATTTTCTACACTTCGTAGATTGAAAGGAACCTCCGGAGTATAGCATGTGAAGTTTCTCATGTCATGCATGCCTACCTAAGCAAAGGTATGCTATATTATGTATAGGAGCTTGGAGTAAGGTAGAGTTTCAAAAATAGGTCGTTGTAGGGTCTTAAGAAAGTGAAATTGAAAAGAAGGCTCTTATTGAATTTGTAAATTGTTTCTCCGGACTGACGGCTCTTTTCTTTCACCGGTTCACTCACTTGATAAGGTTGCCTTGTTCCTCGGTGAAATGAAGGCATCTTACGATTTTACCTCCATACATATTATACATGTTTGCTAATAGGTACCGATGACTTGAGGAGGTATATAAGAGAAAAGTGCAGAGGAAGCAGGGAAGAAGGGAATTTTTTGAGTAGTGAAACGATGTTGAAGTCTCCGGAAGAAAGAGTAGCAAAGTCAGTTAGCTTCATGTATGCCTCTCCTGATGTCTAGTTAAAGCTGAATAGACAGGAGTAAAGGATTTCAATGAAATGTATATGAAAATAAATGGAGTCCTTTCTTTCCACTGAGAAAATGTATCTATCTTTTTCACTGAAGGGACATAAGATATGTTCTAAACTAACAGAAATAAATGTATGTATCTTTTCTCTCCAAGTATTTCATAAAGTTTGGTAGTGGAGTAGAACAAGGGAAGGAAATAAATAGGGGGGTTTACTCTATTTTTAGTTGATAGTTATACGCTTATGAACTCCCGGTTTAAGCTCGTTTTTCCAATTTCCAATCCCTCCTCACATAAGGAACACTCCAGTGGAAAAATGTATACATGTTCCACACAAAGAAAAAAGGGGTCGGTGAAGTGTGGAACTTTGAAAATGTATTTAAAATCTATATGTATTTATACTATGAATGGATATGCACTTAAGTGAGTATACTTTCAGCATTAGTTATCCCTCTCTGCCCCTCTATTTTGGCTTCCTTCCTTTCTTCCTTCCGTTTCGGTCTTCTTTGACCAGCTATCGTGTAAGAGTAAGCAAACGCTTAAACGAAGACGGATAAGGCTTTAGGCCACAAGGAGCGATTGGATTGTCAGCTGTCTGTTGCTACTTCATGTTTGCTACCTTCACATTCTAAATATAGAGGCAGGAGGGAATGCTCCGCTGTTGAGAGGATCTTTCCAAAAGGAGAAAGTCGGTAGTCAGTTAGGAAGGAAAAGTCGAGAGGAGCGAAGAAGATTTTCTACAAGCTAAAAAAGAATTTAGCTTTTTCACTATATTAGATCCATACGAAGAAATGAAATCAATGGACTCTCAAGTTCCATTTCTTTTGAATATATAAAATAAAATAAAAAAAGTCACTTCTTACTTGCATCTCTCTCATGTGATTGGGTTCCTTCTTCTATATTTATAAGAAAAGGGGCTCTCGTCTTTCAGAAGAGTATTTTAAAAACCTTATTCTTTTCTATTTTCCCTATAATGCCAAATGAATTTTTTTTCGGGAAAGTTGTGAAGAAAAAGGAGTCTTGTATTAGATAAGGAATGGATAGAGTCTTAGGGAAGAACATGTGGATGAATTTAGACTTTACATTGGTCTTCTTTTGGCTTTCAGAGATAGGTAAGCCAGGAGCTCTTTATACCTGGATCTTAGAAAAATCTTTCAAGACTAAATTGCTAACTTTTATAACTTCCAGGATCTCCTCTGATATCGAATAATGCAGGAATTTTCCTTTTAGCGATTTCTTCCATTCCACAAATATACAGCTTTACTTGCATGTACATTCGAATGCAAGCCTTGTGGGAAGCTTCCACCACCACTTGCGTTTTTTATGTGTTTGAATAAAGAAAAAGAGGAGAAAGCGTAAGAGCGCAATGCATACGAGTCTACTGAAGGATGTCTGATTTGCCATGATATCATGTTACTACTGCCGTGTGTTATTATACTCTTAGCTTTCTTGATGTGATCTGCTCACCGGATTGGAGAAATCGAGACTGCAAACCTTCCTCTCACTTGTTTCTTTTACTAGAGGCTGACTTGCTAAAATCTAAAAGGAATGCTTGAGGAATTTTATATTTGATGCCGACTTGTCTTCAAAGAGTTTATAAGATTTTCTAAATTCATTTATGGTATGAAATTGGAAAACCTGAAGAGTCAACTTTCTCCTGATTGCAATAATATCTTTCGTAGATCAAGTGTCAATTTGCAGGATTCTGAATGTCTTGCGAATAGGCATTTTTTAGTGGATGAATTGATCAATTCAAATTATTTTACCATAATACGTTATGTAAATCAGTTGATGTACAAAGTTTCAACTCGCACAGTCAGGGAATCTGCTGTTGCTCATTTCGTCCGTAGACTTTGTGGAAGAAGAACGGACAAAAATAAAATGTCAAATGTCGGTTCAAGTGTTGCCACGAACAAATATGGTAAAAGTCTGACCTTTAGGTTTTGTCTATATACAAGAAAATCTTCATAAAACATGGCACCCCTTCGATGAAAGTAATATAAAAGAGGTTTGGAGTAAAAAACGAAGATTTTGTTAAAGAAGCAAGTTTTCAAATCCCCAAGAACCTTACGTGTAGAGGAACGAACGTCGAGCTGCATGCAACAAAAATTTGGTTGTGGTGACTTAACAGGAAAGAACGGATGGAGATGATAGAAGGAACGAAAAGGCACCCAGAAACCTACATAAAACTTTCTTTTTGATATATACATCACGAGGACAAGTCAGTTATCTTTTCCTCACTGACTCCTACTTTTCTACGTACTTATTCTTTCAGTTTCATACATGTTCTGCATGGCACACGCTTACTTTCCAGGAGAAAAAAAATTGTTCACGTCTAGCCACTTACTTTCACATGGAAAACCTGAAAAATACAATAACAGTTTTGCGTTATGTTCCACAGAATGTGATATGTATGTATGTCACAGGACGGAGAAAGACAACTGCATTTGAATGATAACAAAAAATGGGAACAAAAGTTTTTTTCTTGGATGGAGAGACTTTCCCAAGTCAATGTAGTTTGGAAACGAAATTCATTTTTATGTACTTTAAATGTACTCTGAGAAATCTGCATTTTGGTTCATCTTCAAGGAATTTAAAGTATGAATGTGGAACACCACTCTCGTTGACACTGTCTTGGCAGAGTTGGCGCACGTTATGGAAAAAAAATTCAAAAGTAGGCATGAATCTTTCCTGTTTCCTGACATACGTGTGACAGTTTGTGTTTGACTCTCACTGAAAATAATGTCTCCTTCATGATACAGGTTACCCCATCATAATAAGTCATGATGTTAAAACTTCCATAGGAAAATGTTCCGTCATGACTTTCATAAACCCATGATTCATCTCGCTTCTTAATCTTTAATTTCGTAGACGTAGACATCAAATTGTAAAATATGATGGAGGCACTGGTATTAAAAATTTTATAAGTTGGAATACTTTAGCTACGCAATATATTTGGCTTTTCATCAAGTTTTCTTTATTAGCGTAATGGATCCAAATGGAAATGTAAAACAGCAAGAAAAAACTTACGTTTTATACGCCAACCCTTTAGAAATCAAACCATGGACTGAACTGGATGATTGTGATCAGCAAAGCATAATAATTGGAGAAATTGGAGCAAACAAATTCAAGATTTTCAAGGCTGGCTTGTCAAAGAGTTAAAAGTATTTCAATATTAAATATCTTGGTAAGGAGCTCTAGACAAGCTTCCTTTATACAAATAACATTACATTGAAATTGAAATCTTTTTCTAGCCTTCTATCATATTGAGCCCATTGAATTCCCTATTGTGCACGTATGCTTCACATCAAACCAAAGAATTTTTCGAAGATCAAAGACCTATTTTACCCAATTGCAACATTCCCTTTAGTTGCAATTTGCATCTACATACCATACTGCAGCATGGAAAGCCGCACTAACGGCATGATTCTGGGAATTCGGTAGACTTTTGATTTTGTCAGGAACCGTTCGCCTGCCAAAACTGTGGCATTCCTTGCTCGAATTTTAATTTGATGCAGATTCGCAGTCACGAAAGACAGGAAGTGGAATTATATCACCCTAGAGGTTGCTGTCTTCAAATTGTGCTTTACCATTTTACCATGTCCGTAGATACCTGATTTTGGAACGGGCGCTGTGGTAAGCTTAGAACAAACCACAGCTTTCTTCATTGTTTATTCATATTCAACACGCTGCCGAGTAGTCACATCTTACGGAGTATGCAAGGTGAATATTATGAGGAGTAAGTCAAGTACAAAATGTGCCTAAGAATGGCACAAATTCTTTACGGATTTATAATCAGTTTGTGAAAGGAGCTACGTCGGAATATATAAGAAGTAAAAGTATTGTTTTGAATGCCAGCCACTCATTTCCTTTCAACGCTTCCGTACAAGCAGCTCGTTGAAACGATATATTATGTTGAGTTTATTCTTTGTAAGCCAAGTTTGAAATATGATATTTTCATATATGAAAGCCTCTTAGTTTTCCTCGATAGACACACAAGAGGCATGTCCATGACAGAAGAGAAAAGAGTTTTTATTCCACAACTCCTCCCAGTTCCGGATTTCCTGTGATCAGTGTACGGAGCAGGCAAAACATTACAATATTTTGGGATCCGTATATTCCCTATACGAGCTTGAAGCCATATCCATTGTTTGCTTACGCTTGTCATGTGGCCATTTTTATAAGTTAGTTCTCCTTCCCGTATCCGCCAGATATCGAAACCGAGAACCAAAGTCAATAACTTAAAAACTAAACCCCGCTCCGCTTTTCTCTTTTTACGAAAGTGTAAAGTGTATCAAGCAATATTAAATTTCATCGAAAATATAATAATAACCAGCATTTATTGGACAGAGGAGGGAAGGGAAGGAGTGTCGTAGCTAATAATTCTTGGAATCCATGTTGACATTCCTTGTCTTTGTTCATTCACTTCAACTTTACTGTAATTTATTGTCTCGTATCTTTTGTTCGACGTGATTTATTCGCTGTCCTCAAAATGAAACAGCTTATATCACGTTAAGATACACACAATGAAATGCAGCTTTACAAGAATGTGTACAAGCGACGAGCTTACAAACAATACATGCTAAATGGTCCCACACATTTTATACGACTTCTCATCAGCAATGCTTACTTATAGCCAAGTCGTATATAAAGTGATTGTTAACATCAGTGTCAGTTTAGTCTGTGGACGGAGAGAGTAAGAAAGCCTTTTTTGAAACCTTAAAAGGCATCCAAACTGTAAATGCGAATAGTAAACATATATGTTTTAACACACCGCAAAATATACAAACATACGCATAAATATATGTGTTATGCTGTTGTACTCCTTAACTTGGATTTATCAACGATAAAAGTCTCCACTGCTAGACTTCGCTTTTAGGTCTGCTGGTGGCGGAAGAGTTTCTTTGCCAAACGCCAAACCATTTCCTTCACCTTTATCCGACACGACACGCTATCAGCTACCATTTCTACAGAGTTCGACTCAAAATTTTCAGATCAAACATCTCTTGCAGCCTTTCGATGCTCAACGAGGGGATGAAACCAATACTGAAATATATAAGTATTAAGCATTCATGTATGAGTGCATAGAGGCACACCTACATCAAAAGAAATCTTATATATTTAAGGATGCTCAGCAGTTCTGGCACGATGGCTGGAACAATGAATGAATAAATGATACCAAGTCCATAACTCTTTTCTAAAACAGTTTGAGAACAATAATGGCTAATACTTGTGTATAGTGCGTTTGCTTGTATGGGAATTCCCTTTTCCATCCTTTCTTCTCACAGCTCATGAGCCGTTGGAAATTAAATCCTAAAGTTAGAAAGCTGGCACGTATTGTAAACTAGAATATATCCAACATGTCTTCTTGGCATCGACGAGAACTGATGACTGAAACGGATTCTTGCAACACTAGTAATTTATACGGATTTGTGATATGAGATTTCATTTTGAAATGCCAATATGCCTACTTATCCTTTGCAGATTTCGTTACTCTTTAACTGCTATGTACAAAAAAGGGATTGAAACAATGGATAAAGGTAACTTTGCATTTACTTGCTCAGACACAAGTGTATTTATATGGATCGGCATCATAACACATAATGTGTAAACGCATAAGGATAAAAACACATAATTAAGAACACATAAGCTTGAAAACGCCGTGAGAACATTTACATATAATGCAAAAACAGTATAATATCATCATTTATGCATAATTTTTTTTGGAGACTGGTTCAAATGCATTAGCAAATTTATCTCAAGTGAACATTCTTTCAAGTTGAGCTATCCCAGTTTCTCAAAAGGACGCAGCCGAGTAAGTTATATTTAAAAATTGTTAAGCGTTTTTTCTACACAATGGCTCCAGTATCATTTAGTGTTACTCAGAAAGGCAAGAAAAAACTTTGTGACAGTGATGGAAACACTTATATACTTAATAATAAAAATAAAAATAAAACTAGGGAATACTGGAAGTGTTCAAACAGTATTTGCCCTGGTCGGTTTATTTTTGACACGTTATCCAAAGATGGGAAAGTTTCTGTAAATCACTTGGAAGGAGAGCTTAATCCGGTCGAGTAAGTGCTAACATTTTGTGCGAGTTTCAATTTATTTACATTCATTTCAGTTCATTCATGTTCACTAAGAAACCTCTCAATTTTTAGGAAAGCAAAAGAAACTGCTGTGCAGAAAATGAGAGAGATGGCAATCACAACATCTAACATTTATGTAAACCCCAGTGAAATTGTGGATAACGTTCTTCAAGAGGTTTATCTTCAAGTAAGACCATTGCTTGCCTCAGATAAAGTGTTAAAAATGAACGTCAGACGTCAAGTGACTGCTAAATGCACCGGTTCATGGAGAAAGGAACCAATGAGTAGGGCAGAAATCGATGTGAATGACCTGGTAGATGCAAGAAATGAACCTTTTTTAATTTATGATTCAGAAGACTCGTCACGTATTCTTATATTTGCAACAAAAAATAATCTTAAGGTAAGACGGTATGAGCACGAAGATTATGTTATTTAAAACACAAGCATGCAAATTTTCTAATGCTTTTCTTATTTTTACAGGAGCTATCTCTGTGTCGTACGTGGCTGTGTGATGGAACCTTCAAAACTGCCCCATCTCTATACTATCAGCTATATACGATACATGGTTTGTGTGATCGTGGGTTTGTACTGCCTTATGTGTATGCACTACTTCCAGGGAAAAACACTGAAATTTACGAAACAGTTTTCCGTGAGGTGCAGAGGTCTTCCGGAGCTGCTGGGTGGCCTACAACACCTGAATTAGTCATAATGGATTTCGAATTAGCTGCTATTAATGCACTTGTCAATGTATTTCCCACTGCCCGTCCACAAGGTTGTTTTTTTCATATGTGTCAAAACTTACGTAAAAACACAAAAGACGAACTTTCTTCTCATGCACAGAATGATGTTGAGTTTTCTTTATACATGAGAGGATTTTCTGCTCTCGCTTTCCTTCCTGTTGTAGAGGTTGAAGCAGCTTTCTTTGAACATAAAAGTAATT
>JAHZNA010002156.1:0-10013 GCA_027743935.1 Sinodicranocentrus sp. ZH6
ATTATATTTATGGGGGGTGTCACTTAAGGAAGAACATAGTGTTAAACTGTGAATGAGGAAAGACACGAGAATAAAGAGATTTAGTTTAGTCGTTTGACTCAAGTATCAAGTAAGTACAATACATAGTATTGTTATGTTATAACGTAATTTAAGACCAACAGATATAAAATGATGTAATGTGTAAGTATTGTCCATGTGGTAAAAAGAACAGAGTATAACCGAGAGCATATGTAGTAGACTCATTAATCAAATCAAGTCAAAAATCATTTGAAATGCTTTCTTTAATTAATCAGCGCCCAAAAGTCGAAATACGTCAATTTGAACATTAGTCATATATTGAAATTCAAATGATTAGGGATTTGGATTGTCAATTTCAACCCTGCTGAAAAAATGTTCGTTTTATAATAATTGATAATTGAATTTAGGTTAGGTGTGTGTTTAATTAAAATGTAACTAAAGAATATGGAAAATAAATACAAGTGGTGACCTAATGCTTTGAGATTACGAAGCCATGGTCGTATTTTTGGTTCCAAAAGAATGTAAACTATGGGTAGAGACCTGGGTTTCCCTCAGTATTCAGTATGACTGAGTTTTTTAAAATAATTTTCTGCAAACAGTTTCATTTTGTGACTACTTGGACCGAGCTCATTCCAGCTGTGGTAATCTGAGAATTTTCAATTGATGCGTTTTGGATGCCGTCATATCAATGCGTCTGATGTCCGAGAACATTTAATAATAATAATTAACCAATAATTGATATGCTTATTGAAAAATCAGAGCAAACTTCCAATCTGTTTTCAACGGGGTTCCATTTACAGTAGTAAAATAATTGTTATTAATTTGTTGGATAGGATTACGAAAATAAGACTACTGACTTAAGACACCATTATTAAAACAAATTTCTGGGAGTTTGCTCTTGTTTCCATTCTATGATGTAAAATCATCCTTACATCTTGATTCTTTTAACAAGCAAGACTCTCGACCCGCAACAATCCTATCTCATTAAAATGTGACATCTTATCTCATGCATGCAATCGACCATGAAGAATTCGAGTGTTAATCATTTCCCCAAACGCGCCATGTTTTAACTGACATTCAATTATTTCATAAGTTTTTAAAAATAATACACAGGTCCAAGGGGATTTCATGTTAAAACTGTTTATTGCACAATCGAATAGTTCGTAGAAAATAACCACAGACATTTAAACTTTTCTGTATTCCTTGTATTGAAATCATCCAGTAAATTGGCTGACGTTCCCAAATGGATAATTTTGGCATATGATGTAAATTGCAAATACCATAATTTTAAACGAATTGTTCAATAATGAAACATGTTAAACTTAAATCACTATAGACCATCCTGATACGAAATAAATATGTTATGTATGAATCACGAAATATTAATATTTCAATCAAACCATGGAGCGTTCGGGGAAATGGTTTACACCATCGCATTCTCCATTGTCATCTACAGAAAGATTACACATCTATTAATGAGATAGGAATGATGTTGCAGATCGAGAGGGTTGGTTTTAAGTTGATGGCAAAATCCAATTTATGTTTTTTTCTCAATTTTATCCTCCTTGAAAAAGTAGAGCTTCTTATTAGACGGTTAAGAAAACAATATGTGTGAGTACCATCGTACAAACAAGCGCGTCAGGGTCAAAAAAGATCCATTTTACAAACTTTTCTACTGTGAGTGATACTGATGATACTGAAAACTATTGGAAGAGTTTTTGTGATCGTACATATTATTAAGCAATTCTGGATTTGCACTGATGAGAGATCCATCGGCCCCCCGAACGTAAGAGAGCATCTGTTCATTCATTTCTCCATACCCTATCCCCATCCCGTTTGGATTTTGATGTTGGTACATATACTGCCCGCCAGTATTACTCACTGGTGTGGGATGACTGGACACATTTACACTTGGAATGTAGGGATTACTGTTAGCTCCCACAGGGTTTAGTATTGAATGAGAATTATGTTGTAGGTGATGGTGCTGTTGAATCACACTAGGATTAGGGACAATAACCGGGACCGATGGATTAATTGTACTTTGCACAGAGCGAACCGGAAAGGTAGGGGTTGGTACTGTTAACGGCAGAGAGTGGTGAACTCCGCTACTAACAAAATTTTGAGCCCCGAACACAGGTTTTTGTTCTACCAGTGGGGAAGAATAAGAAGAGGTCACAGTTGGCGAACATTGTTCTTGTTCTATACCTAACGTAGATGACTGTTGCGCTGATGATGGAGTCTGAGGTGTGCTGCATGTAGAGGAGGTAGAGGATGATGCAGAGGTGGGAAAAACAAATGAAGTATTTGAAACAGCACTTCTTGGTGTCTCAGCGGTTTCTTCATCGCCTTGGACATCTGGTATTGCCGCAACCACGTCTTTTAAGAAGTCAAATCGTTGTTCTGACATAATACATTGTTTCCTGCAATAACAAGGTGACATGACAGATAAAAATTAATGCATACCGATGGCACCCCACCCAACCCGACGTATATGAATAACTACTGAACAAGATGGATGAATGAAAGATGCGACAAACTAATGTTGAGTATAGGGAAAATTTTGTTCAGATTTTTTCTCATAAGAAAATATGGGGATTTGTTAATCGTAGACTTGAGTTACCCTCAGTAACTTTGTATTTTAAATGGACGATTTTTAACAGTACACGACAAACAAATGTCAAAATATTTCAAGTTTAGCCAGTTTCTGGTATTGATAGGTCATGTTTTTAAATGTAATATTATGTAATGTCAAATTTCCTCGACTCCAAGCCAAAAACGAGTCTTCATCAGACCCATTTTAAATCCCCTTAACAATAATATTTGACAAATATGTTTGCATTGTTGATTGTATACATGTAAACAAATACATTGTTAGTGTGTATTCATTTGTCGAGTTCTTAATTATTTTTTAATGTAGAGTTTAATTTTAAAAGGATATGGCATGGCATCGCGAAGCTATGTTATGACCGCCGCATTACTCCACATACGAATTTTACATTAAGTTGCAATTAGCAACGCGCATGCGTATTATTCATTTGCAAAATGAATCTCATTGAAGAAGTCAATCGCACCCTCACCATACTAATCATATTCCAGCCAAAACTGTTCCGATTTGCATCATGATTTTTTGTTAAAATGACAAGTTAAGTGTAATAGGGACCGAACTATAACATTTCGAACAATACAACCTGTTCTTGAGATATCGCTAAAAATGTCCTTGGCTACTTTCAAAGACGGATTGAAACGATTACTTGATGTTATCAACCATTGTCGTCCCATTGTTAAGTAGAGTATTTAGTGTAAATTATGTTTCAATTTTTCGTCCGTATGACCTTCATCGTTCTTATCATTATCACATGGCACATGGAACCGCATTTTTAAACTCGGATTTCGGGAATATGTTTTACTCATTAAAAACTTTGATAAGAGATGATTATAATTGAAAGTTAAAAATAAAAACAGAAAAAAACAACAAAATGGTGTATAGTCGTATAGTGCATAGTGCATTGGTTTAGAATCTTGATGAATGGTTGTTTAAAAATGTACCTAATGACTCGGTCGAATGCTAAAGTTAGTATCGTGCGAAAATTTTACTAGCCAATACACACATACAGAGATATTTTATACGGATATTTTGATCAACGATAGAGACAGAGCTGTTATCAAATCGCAAATTATCGAAGGGGAAAGTTTTGCTGAATGGTAATGAAGTAGAACTCGTGGATAAATTTAAATACCGTGGGATATTTATTGATTCTACTTTATCTTTTAAGGTTCATGCGTCGTATGTTGAAAATAGAGTAAATGCTTCATTATGTAAGCTATACTCTATCAAACGGCTATTAACAAAGAAAGTAATGAAGATTTTTCTCTCCACATATGTTATAAGCATAACTGACTATGTGCTAATAATATTGGGTATAAATCAGACAAATTTAATGAAAATTCAACGAAAAATAAATAGATTTTTACTAGCTTTTTTCTATCCAAATCTTGTTCGGAAAAACCGTTCCCTACGTTTTTCAACATTTGATATCGATTCCTTGCTACAGCAGATAGATTTATTCACGGTCATAGAAAGACGGACACTGTTCTATTTAAAATTCATGTTTCAAAAAAGCAAATCGAAACTATACGAAGGCTTTTTTAAAACTGGTTCCGAGCGTATGGGTAGGCACATTGTACCGAAACATAAGTGTGAAATATTTAAGTAATCGTGTAAATGGACAGCTGTGCAGATTTGGAATAAATACTGTAAAATTCTAATTCCAATGAAAAATGATAAGGATTTCACATATGACATGGTTGTATTAGTTTAAAAAGCTAAAATTATAGTAGAAAGAAAAGAAAAATTATATACATAAAATTATGACCATGTTATCGTCTTATCCCATTCTAATGTAAAGAGGACCTCTAACTATACACCATTTTGAATTTGTTTCTTGTTTTATTTGTATATCCTCCACCTTCTGTTTTGAGGTGTAATGATTTTGCCAGAAATGATAAAAGACAGGTCAGCTCAAAACGGTTTGGTTTAAACCGTAACACCACATTATCAAAGTCGCTTTTGAATCGTTAGAGGAACAAATCGACAAACGTCGGGTTTAGTTGGATTCCGTGGACTAACTATTTGTGCATATCCGCAAAATAAACATCTTATCGTGATCTCATACGTTGGAGATGTTATATGTAAGCGTAAGTGTGTGTGTGTAAAATTTCTTAAGTTTAAATCCTTCGACTGAGAAATAGGAAAGCCATATTCATTTTTGAGTTCTGATTGTGGGATTTCATAAGTTTTTACGAACTATTTCGTTTTACGACTATTTTGGACCGAGCCCCCTCCATCTGTGTAATCTGAGAGAAGTGCAGGCCAAGAAAGGGTTAAATTTAATAAAGGGGCTTTTTCAGTGTAATGGCAATTGAACACTAATAAAGTTATTCTGAATCCCTTTGTACTGTACCCAAAAAGATTAAATTAAATAGAATGGGCAGGTCCATACAAATCAAAATTAGTTTTGATTGTTGTTATTCCGCCGAATTAAAATGAGATATGAAAATACATTGTAAATTTTCGTAGTCAAGGATATTCACGCGGAATAGCGACAACCTGTCCTCTCCAATGTTTAATGTAACCTCCTTGAATGTACCTGGCTGGGTTGAATAGAAACCGTCTACGAACCTCGATACAAGTACAGTACACGTATTCGCTTTTAGATTTAGCTAAAGGTAACGCCAGCAACGGGTCTTGAAGATACTAGTAACTAATTAAGCGAACATATTCGTATTGAAACACTTATAATTCGGTACAGCACAAAAATGATTGTATGAGGAACAGGTAAACTGAATACTGTGGATATTTTTCAACTAGCTGTGCAGCTGTGTAACTGTAAGTCTTACCGGAGGAAATCTGGCGTTGTACTTTTTCTTTTTGCTAGGCATACTGACGGTGATCTTCCAAAACCCAACTCTTCAACTCGCAATAAAAATTGACTTCTGTAAATAGACAATACAGAAGGAGAATAAAAGGTTAGCTCACCAACAAAATTTTCTTCATTTTCCATATTGAAGAAATGTCAAAGTTCTTGTCTTTATGGTGGTGTGGTTAGTTAGTTTGAGTTACTTAAGCATTAAGTACATACTACATACGTAGAAATAGGCTGGTGGGGGTTGGTATGTACAATTTAACCAAAATGTTATCCGTTAATGAGTAATTTAAAATTTGTTCGAGAATCGAGAAACGCTAATTGTATAACAAAAGCCGAGCTTTCGGCTATCACAAGTCATATTTTGCCATTTGTACAACAAAATGTAAAATAATCATTATATTTAGACTTCTTCAGACAGGATTTTCAATTGCATCTGAATTCCCTGTTATTTATAAAAATTACACCAATTTGTCGATACTTTAGGTTTTGATTCCTTGAAGTTTTTTTTTAAAAAAAATAACATTCTGTCGTTTGCAACACGTAATGGTTTTAAATGAAGGCTTGTACTTAAATAATTTGGGAACAGTGACAGTATTGAGGTATGGAACAACCGACTAGGCTGTAGAGCATTAAATAACAGACCGACCGACTAACGGAATTCAGTGTTTTAAGTTATTAAGAGCCGTAAGCTGCCAAGTAAGCGCGGTGAAGTCTTATTTATTGCGTTAGCGACACTATTTTAACAATTTGGTGTCTTTGAAAAATTATTTTCTGGGCACACTCGTGATAGATAAGCGATATAACTACAGACACGCGTTTCGACCTTATATGGGTCTCGTCAGTGCAGTGGTTATCGCTTAAGTCACTGATGTTGATAGTGACAAAATAAAAATTCACTGACAACTGATGTTAGTAGTGACACAAAATAAAAATATATAGTATATACAAGTTATTGAAGTAAGCAACTCCAACTCGTCACAAATGTACACCTTTAACACCTCAGAAACCCCTACATTAACCAGAAATTACCACTTCAAGTTCATGCTGACAGCTGAAACTGCTTTATTGTTTATGATCATTTAGTTTATTGTCCATAAACAATAAAGGAGTTTTTTGAGTTCTGGGAGCCAATTGCAATATTTAATTTATTAATTACAAAGAAGTTAAAAATACATATACTAGAATCCACTCTCCACAGTTGACAATCCAGTCAGGTCCAGAATTTTTTCCGTTCCGAAAGAAGAGATAGCAAGCGGGCCTTTGTGACTTTGTGACCTTAACTAAGAAGTTTTACTGGATTTTTCCTATCTCGGCCCGCTTGCAACAAACTCTCTTAAAAACGGATTTTTTTAATTTAAATTTTCAGTTTGAATAGGAGTGTAAACTCTTCTATTGTCCATCTCTTTGGTTAAGTATGATTCAATGACCAAAACCTAGAATTTTTTGAAATTTTTTAACAAATTTAAATAACCAAACTATTGACGATCCTGTGAACGAATAAATGATAACGGATAAATAATTGCGAGCAGTTAATGGGTTGGAGATGGGATGCGTAATACTGATGATTGACACTGTTCTATGATAAATATTATTATTATTTTAGCTAATTCGTTCCAACTAAGCTTTCAAGTTGACTTTCAGTAAAACTAGACAGTTAAGAAGAGTGATTACCGACAATTAATGGACTGATAATTTTATTTAAATCATGAACACACTTCTCACTTACTTACGTCAAACGGTTCCTACGTACGTTGAAGCCTTAACGATCGGTAAGTTAAGAAATTCAACAACAACCTTTAACTGGACGACATAAAAGGGAAAGGGATATCCATCCCCGAATACTTCGGCTACGTACAACAACATACATTTTACATTTACTTACAAACAGATTTGTCCGATGTGGAGTGCTGTCTAGTTGCTAGTATGAAAACAGCTTTAGGTGCATATATTAAACCGTACATATAGTAAAATTGAGGTAGCGAATCTAAAATTCAGATCTGTTTGGAAATAGTGTTCAGCCAGAACTGTTTGGAAATAGTGAACCCAATCAATGAACCCATACCATACGTCAAATGGGTTCGAGTAATCGTCGACATAATTGATGACGCTAATTGCTGCTTTAGGTAAGACCTACCGACTAAAATATCAGCGGAGGAAGGAAATCTTCCATATCATGGGTAGGACATTTCTTAAATTACTAACTTTGACTCGGTCCATAAAGAAATTCTGATGTTAAATACGACTTACCCAGACGTTTTGGACCTAAGGTGTCGAATGGCCACTTGAAAGCTATTGGGATTGGGCTGAAAATTTGAACATGGGTGTATTATGATGTGAGGAATACGAATCCGGTGAAAATTTGTTTTTCAGTTTTCCGTGCCCACGTGCGGGGGAATCGGAGGCGTGGAAAAAAATTGAATTTGTAGTTAAAAATTTTAATGTGGGAAAGATGAAAATGATGAAAAATCAGTCGCTTTCTATACCCAAATTTCCAAAAATTTCAAAAACGGTAAAAAAAGTGTCAATTTGAAAAATAATTAAATGAAGACAATTGAGAAGAATTTCTCCACGAGTTCCAAAAATGCATGAAAAGACATGCATGTAATCATCTTCATGCATCAATCAAATCCAAACAAACACTAAACATTGCTATGTAGTTTGAATTTTTCATGTTGGCGCAATAATTACGATGGCATGTCAGTGAATCGTGTACATAGCCATCAACTACAACACGGAATACGGGTTGGACTATAGATAAGGGCGATACATCCGAAGAGTCGAAATACTCCGCGGGGTATATGGTGACATGTGTAAAATCGACCTGAAAATGCGATTTTTGGACGTTTCATGAAAAACTACATCTTCAAAATTAGGTGGGTTATTATCGACTCCTTGGATGTAACTGTAACATAACCTTTCTATGAAGAAAAACTCCATCACCCATCACCCTTCCAACCCGGAATACGTACTGCTAAAATTTTGACAAATGCTAAAATGTTCAGTCCCATGACTGAACTATTTGTTAGTGTTTCCCGATTGGGCATTAAAATAGTCTTGCTTGTGCTCGTTGCTCGCTCCTTATGTCCTTCATATTTGCATGTGTTATTATTTATTATTTTAGCATGAAAAGGACGAATTCGGTAAAACAAATTGCCAAATTTCCGTACCCAAATCCCATCGCATGCAAACAATTTTTTTCACGAATTTGAAAGTGATTTGAATTTGATGCAATTTTGTATTTGGGGGTATTTTAGCATGAAAAGGACGAAGAAACCTATTGCCCGAAAATTTAAAAAAAAATCCACTTTTCTTCAGCCACTTCTTCTTCAATCCGGGCACTTGGGGGGTGGATAGTGGCGAATCTTCCATAGGAATATTTTTCCTCATATTAACACTTGAGTAGAAATTTTCAACCAAATATCTTTCACTCCCCCTATTGACGGGATAGGTCCGAAAGCTCTGGGTCCAACAACTCCGCATGATATAAAGTTCATAAAGTAATTTCTCAATTGAAGAAAGAAGAAACAAAGTTTATCCATCCGGAGAATCAGACTTTATCGGACCTTGTCTTGTTGTGTAAATGGTTGCTACAAACAACAAAAACCACAATAGACACGTTACATATGTCGCTATTGCTGTCCCTCATAAGTCATGACTTTTTCTGTATTACTACTGGACCTGATATTATTATTGTTAGTACGGCAATCCATTGCATACTAATGTATTTGTGTCCATTTTTGAACCTGGCGAAAAAGTGAAAACTTTTTATTTCATAAAAAATAAGTTATAAAAGTCAGATTTTGTGCTTAATCTTTGTTAAAATTCGTTTGTTTTTTTACCTATACAGCGTTCACTATTTTTCGCCGCCTTGTGCGTCACAACTTCTATTATACCTCCAAGCAAAACAAATTAAATCGGATATATCATAATCCCGATATCAATAAAACGGGATATTGTACCAGGTAAGACTTTTTGCATAGATTTAAAATATGCTATTTGTTTTTTGGACACACTCACCCAAGCCGAGATAATCGACCCAACAGGACCCTGATCCTGCAGGGTACGTATTTTATGTAGTTACCATCATATATAAACCCGTTTAAGATTTCATATGTTATCCCGATAATTCAGTTGAGTAGAGGGAAGAGTACGACGAAGAGCATTGTAGTAGCTGTCTATTGCGTTGACTACATGTTTCGAGTGAGGGATTCGCGCCTAGCTATTTAATTAAACTAGATGGCAATTTTTTGTGTACAAAACAACTTTTTCTCTTCGTCGTTATGGTTACTTTTACTTACACATCCAAAGTTTTGTCTCATTCATTATTAAGGCCAACAATTAAGGTGACCGTGGTACGCTTATAAGCCATCAATTTTAAGCAACCGATTATAATCGGTTATCATGAATAACCAGATTATTTTAGGAAACGATCAATTTTAATACAGCTAAAATCTTTCCATACCACTGCAGGAGATCGATATTTCATGACAATATCTTGTCATTATTCTATCATTTTTACTTTTCGAGTTGGAAATAAACTTTCCAACAAAATTAATTAATTTAAACCCT
>JAHZNA010002157.1:0-43923 GCA_027743935.1 Sinodicranocentrus sp. ZH6
GTAAGCTAGGGTGAGGTAAAGCTGCTTGACGTCTTTCTAATCCTATCCTATGCATACATGTACAATACATGGTGATGCATTAGTATATGTATTGTATTGGGTGGGTGGGTGTAATACTAATATTCACGGTAGCTCCACTTTCATCATCATAAAGACTTGGACTAGGAAAATAGTGAACAAAATTAGAGGGGTATTTCCTCACTATAACCTTCTACCCGATTCCATCGCCGGGAATGGTCATGAGTTCGTGAAACTCCCGAGCCTAAGAGGACATAGCCGAAAGGAAATTTGGGCTATGCACGGGTTTCTACTATAAAACCAGTAAGCTACGTATAGCGAAACCAGAAAAGCAGAAAACGAAGAGCCAAAAATGAACTTGCATTTATACAACACAAAACATCGTGTAATATTATTATGCCGAAACACGTAACTAAGTACATGGTCAATGGTTGCAACAGTTGCAAGCGTTATACATATTATATGTATTGATATATGAACCACGCTGAAAGAGCTACTACTGTTATTATGACAAATATGAATGATGCTCTCTCTCTCTCTTATTACGACCTTTTGCACATGGAATACGAAACGAGTGAGAAAAGCGTAAGGATATAGGAAACCTATATTAGGTTAGGATATGCATGCACAGATAAGAAGCTAGTGTGCTGACGGCACTAACCTCACTTTCAGTCGTGAATTGTCGTCACATCGTAAAGCATAGTGTTTTGCTCTTTCGTTAATAAACTCAAACCTTTTCATTGCAGAACCGAGCTCGAACTGAACAACGTAAGGTGATATACGGGTCGGAGATTTTTTCAGCCAGACACCAGACGGCAATCTTCATTCATATGGAATAGCAAACGAGAGCAAGCAGAATAGTTCTATAGAGTAATTTAGTTGTTCTACAATATCTAAACTGTGGACAGATTCGTGCTATAAGAGGACCACAAACATTTTTATTGTGCTACACATTTTTCCGCGTTTGTGTGCTCAGATTGCAACGACGTTGGGTTGTGTAAGCATCTTTCACGGAGGAGTATCTTATATACGTGGCTTTACTTGGTTTGGTCTTCGTATTTATCTGCCGAGATGTGTACGCTGTCAGATTCAAACATAACTCTGCTTCATTAATTATTGGAAATTAAAAAAAAAACATTTTTGTTTTAATTACAGGTTGAAAATGGAGGAGTAGCATTTTGTACTTTGGAAACCTTTTCCATTTATCTTTTATTATCCTCGGTTCAAATTAACACCGTCTTCTACGTAAAAGTCCATTGAAAACAGCACAAATAGAAACAAATTAAGGAGAAAAAGACACCACACAATTCCCAGAAAACTTTTTGGTAAAAGGTAAGCCAAATTGAAGCACTAGTGCTATCCTTGCATAATAGCCTTGTATTGTATAACTGCACATTAGTATTCAGCATATTAATACAATCGTTTGGAATGGAATATTGCATTGGGAGTAGTTTGGCAGCCAAAGATGTGTTGTCCATTTTCCCTTGTATACCGCAATATCAATACATGTGTCGTAAGTCGTATAGTACAATAACTTAACGACCACGTGTTATGAAAATATTTATTTTTAAAAAATTGATGAGTCCCGTGACTCATGCTGATATTCTTCATAAAATTATAAAACTTCTAAACATATAAGGGTGACATTGGACTTTTAGGTGTATGTATATTCCAGCCCTATAAAGAGCTGCGATTTTGTGCTTGTGTAAAAAAATCTCTGCTTGATATGCAAATTGTGCGCATTTTTCAGTATTACGAAGTAGATCCTAAAACATTCGGTAATCACAGCATTCTTTCATCCAGTCGAATCAAACAGGCTTTGAATTTAATCACTACATCGGTCCAGCCGCAGACGTGATATTAGATAATTTACGTTTCCCAGAATTACGCATTTCTACTATCAGTGTGAACAATTCACAATGCACCACACTAGACAGGTACGCAATAAGAGAGTATATTAGATCTTCAGGAAACTTTTATTTTTTCTCTCCACATTACATGAGGGAGACGGAGAGATATTAGCCAACACGATTACTTCCTTTATATCCTTTGGCAAGTTTTCATCTTGCTGCATTGCATTGTTCATACATACAACTAGCTATTCCAGATAGACCAAGCGTGAGCATTACGAAGGGTCACATGATGTTTCAAAATTACTCACTATTAAAGAAAATTATTTAGTGGATCGAACAAAGGTTCAATACCAAAATCATATGATTAGTTCATCAAACATTATTATTATGGAGGAAATTCCGACAACAATTTAAAGCAAATTCCTCCTCCTTCATGCAAATCGCAATTGAAACATGTCTATATTACACTGTGGTCTGGATTTCTAGATTGATTCTTTTACTAATCAATTGATATCACGCCATACCCATCTAGCATGTAATATTTATTGCACTTGTTTTCGCCTTGCAAGGCAAGCAACTCAATATGCATCTTGTATTGTGACAGGAAAAGGGATTCTTGAATCTTGTGCATCTTCCTCAAAAATGATAAATATGACGGACAAATGCGCATAGCACGAACGACTCGGCCTGAGGCAATGTAGGTAATTACTATCAGGAATGCATAATATGAAAGTTGTAGGTTAAGTTCTGCTGGTACAGAAGGACAAAAAATGTATTTCTTTTCACGGTCCCAAGTTCCTTGCTGCTATTTGCTCCTCATTAGTTCTAGCCTGTCACCAACTGAATACTGAACCTGAGAAAAATGTTGAAAAGATGCTTTTCACAACAATTTTATCTGTGCCTGTCTGTAACGGTTCCCATCTGATTCGATATTTTCGGTATTGCAATTCGCAATCCTCTGAAGCGACAAAAAGTTTGAAGCACGTACAACGTAATTCCAGACAAACGTCATCAACTTTGCAATCAATTATCTGCATGATAGCTGCATCGACTCCCCAGTGTTTTACAATAATGTAATTCGATGTACTTGAATCAGAACGCCCGAACACTTATTTTTAAAAAAATCACTGCAAATAACCCGTACCGTATTCTGCAAGGAATATGCATCATGCATAAACTGTGTAAGCGTTTAAAAAAATATTTTCATGCAATTATTGACTCAATATGTTATTGTACAAAGGGGTTTTCTTGAAGCATAAGCAAATACGCAATTTTCTAGCACGTAAACTCATAGAATTATACCTGTTTTTGTTCGTACAACATGGACATGTTACAAAAACTAAAGGAAACTGTTTTTCAAACAACTTGGCCACGTATTTGTTTTGTAATAGCGTAATTGTATCAAACACTTTCTTGCTTTCTCCCATGACAAAAGGATTTGCTGCGGTCTAGCTGTCTGGGTCTTCGTTCCGTTTTATTTTGTCGACCAACATCTACCCACAGCTGCTGGCTATTTTATGTATGTTTGGGTTCGGCTCAGTTCATGCATTTTGAGTAATACAATCTATTTAACTTGTAAATTTTATGTAAGACTCGACAACAGCTTGTGGTTAACGCTAGCTGCTTTTATCGATCCAAAAAATCATGGCCAGACTAGCCTTAAATTGCATTTGCACACAATTGCCCACTACACATAATTTTCATACAGCTATTTTAAGCAAAAGAAGGGAAGTCTCTTGACGTTCATGTTCCTTCCTCCAAACAATCTGTAGTGCGGTTTTATATTGAATTTCAAAGACATTTTTATGAACAACGTGCCAAATCTTACGTGTGAAAAGGGGGAAAGTCAGTGACTGGTTCAGATGTAATAGAGCTAGTAGACCTTAAACTAACACAGCTTTTTGAGCGTAATCCTCCAATGTTACTATTTGCTTTTTCTATAAGGAACGGACATTACAAGGTGATCGCTGTATAATGCATTAAAATATCTGAAACGGAGAAAAGCAAACCTGTGGTTGTCTCTCGACTTGCTGCACTGGGAAACAAACCGTCTAGTGGAACCAGTGCAGTCAGCACGTAGTAGTTTCCAAGAATAGTTGTAGGCTTGTAAGGTTTTTCAACTGAAATACAAATTCAAAGGCTTTATCGAGCATTGAAAAGACTGAAAATATTCAGTTTTTTTTTTACAACGCTGCCATGAAATTTTCATGTAATAGACTTCTCGTTCGTGTGTTCGTTTCGTGTGATCTTTGCACCTTCGATCATTCATACATTTTTATCGAAAGCATTGCTAAAATGAGTGAAATGAAATTGCTTATCCTAATGAATTAGTAGTTTCGTCACGTGAGTTTGGACTATGAGCACAGCAGTCAGTGAACTTTGTTCTTGGCAGTGCACACATCACAACGATAAAAGGGGAAAGTGACTAGTGAGATACTTCTGAGAAAGGGGTTTTAAGAGTCAAATTGTGAAAATCAGAGATACATACGGAGAGCACCTTCATAAAAATTAGCAAAGATGATGTCAGCTAGTAGTCATACAAATACACGATTATACAAAACAGTGATGATAGTCTGTTTGGCTATTTACTCACTTCTATTTGTATATTACATTTGTATGTCAATGAGAAAGTTCCAGCATGACAGCCTCAAGTCAAGCACGAAGAATAAGGCTGAAATATAATCGTCGACTGCAGGACAACGATTAGTGAAATACGGCCAACATATATGTACCTTGTCAAATCACTATCAATAAAAATAAGACAGTTAAAATTAATTACGGTGGATGTGTTTGTCTTCGTGGTTTTATCCTGCAATGTGAATGTGAGTGATTAGAGAAAATATGAAATTTCCAGAAAGGCTTTATATTAGTTGTGTTTAAAAGCGCTCGTCCCTTCAACCTCTTTTGTACACTTTTAAAAAGTTGAAAGTAAGAAGAAACTAATAATTCATCGTGTTTTTATTCCATTCATTTCAATAAGATTATAAAATAAAACATTACCATTACCGACCCCGTCCAGCACGTTTCAATATCATATTCATTATTCAGAATAATAATATATGCAAGTAACAAGTGGCTCATATTATCATAGCTTGTTGAGTGACGACAGACATCGAGACTTTTTTCACGACGGTTATGCATAAAAAATTATACTTATCCTGAAAAGTGGTGAAAATGGTATATTTGTTTAATGGAAGTTTATAACTAGCGTTTGGGAAGTTGTTCCAGCACATTAGAGAGTAAACATTGGCACTAGTTGGCAGCGTGCTATACAAACAGTTTTAATGATATTCTGGGGCTAGACTAATCCTGTCATTTTGCCTGAAGTGTGACAATATTTTTTTCGTTTTGTGTTTATGATTGGACTTTCAACCCAAGCATTTTCCCCTTATGTATTAAATTTTGTAGGTGTTTTGAGGAAAAAGAAAAATATGTTCACTGCGTATTTTGTGAAGCATTAGTGCAATAGAATTGCGAATCCCCTGAAACATTACAGCACAAACCTTAAAACTTACGAAATGGTTCAATAGTTGCCTAACGTTTATATTGAGTGTTGAGAATGTATAGCATGCTGAATTTTGCGAATCTCTGACCACTCCCACCTTTTCATTCGGTCTTACATGCAAAATGATATGCATCCGAATCCGAAATTGAATTAACATAGTATACTGGCTATAGAATTTAGAGATTCTTATAGACGAGCACATACTTTTTTATAGCAATTTCCTCTTCATGATACAAGCATGTTTAATGTAAATGAAAGTGAAAGAGCTAAGTTCATTAAAAAACATTTGTTTACTTTCCAGATCAACCGTAATCCTAACGAGATGCCTCAATCCCAAGGTCAGAAGTTACGCGACGTGGTGTTCCGCGTTAGCTGCGCGACTAACCAAGCTGAAACAGTTTGCGTCGTGGGAAACTGTCCCCAAATCGGGAACTGGAAGCATGAAACAGCTTTTCCTCTTCAAAGAAAGGCAGAGTAAGAAGTCTACATTTCTACATATGTCACATGAAAATATCCGCACATCTATGCAACAAAATTCCGAAGGGACGATTCGTCCTCAATGCAAAAATATTCACTTGTTTAATATGCAAATGAAAATATGTGCTTAATACCTATATAGTTGCATGGAATGCATTTTGACCAAGAAGGATTACATAACTTCCTGTCATTCGATTTGCTTTTGGTATCGAAAAGCTACTTAAGGAAATGAATGACTATTATGGCCATACATGTTGCATTTGTTTGAAAACGGTTTTCATTGCATTAACTCCCTCTAATAAAGGACTCTTATGTTCAATTCATGTAACCAGTTTAATGACAGATGTTATATGACAAGCGTTTAATTGCTTAGTTAGCACTTTTTATCTCTGAAATATCATTTCTGAGCGTCATTTGTTGCGCAATCCTCTGCTGAGTGAGATTGATGATGGTAAGCAACAAAACTTTTTCCTAGTAGATACTAGATACTCTATTTACTTTAATACTTTTACGCTCAAACACTGTCAAACTAGCTCAAGCTCATTAAATCTCCCCTTTTCATAGCACACTGACACTAACTACTGGTTTTATTCGCATTCTATAAATGTATGCAAATGTCATCCTATTCTTAAAATGTGATGCTATCTGCAGATCTGGTTCAAAGTAAATGCATCTCATTTGTTGATCTTTCCTAGAGATCATCAGATTGATATGATACATTTAAAGAGGCTGATTTACATAACTGAAGTAAATCAGAGAAGGCGATGTATTTAATTTGCATACCTCACATTTCGGAAAATCTCTTGAATGAACTTTGATGTTTCCATTTCCACCTCGCAACAGATATGAAAGTGCCGACAATCCAGAAGTGTGGTATGGTCAAGTTAAACTGCCTGTGGGAAGGGACATCAAGTTCCGTTACTTTGTCTGCATGATCCTGGACGTACCAGCCACTCTAGGTGTGGATCCTTGCCGGGTGAACGTGGTCCGGCGGTGGGAAACTCATATCGAGCCGAGAATCATCAAACAACTGAAATATAACGGAGGTTACCTTACTACAACCCAAAAATCCACAGTCACACGCATCAAAAAAATGTGTTGCTCATCAAAAAAGTGGATCATGAATGTAGACGAATGACATTCGATCATCTACAGAATCCACCCAGGATGATGGCTCCATTGATACCTTTGGCGTGTATGGTGATAGCAGCCGGGAGGTGATTGAGCACGGATGGTTGACTGCGGAGACTATCATTCAATTTAAAATATCGAACGATCCCATCCAATTCTGGAAGAAGCGATACAGGAACGCTCCGGTAAGGTGGACAAAAATATCACACGGAGTACAATCAATCTATGTCTCTCTTCCAAACAGGGAGTATCTTATCTTTATATATTCATGTATTAAAGTAAATATGAGCTTGTTTATTATGTTGTGTTTGATGATGACTTATGCACATCGAATCATGGTGATTTTGATGATGGTGTGATGATATCACTTGAACCGGAACTACTGTTGGGTGCGGCAATGGCAATCGACTTTAGATTCATGTGAGGATGGTATCCGTCAATCTTGCTCGGCAAAATTCCATTTCTGAGTTTCCCGATGGAATGGATTATCAGGTAAATGGTGCAAGTCTAGTTCTCGATAATTTTGCATGATCAGTGTCTACAAACGTTCCACTCAGCATGTTAGATTGAATCAGGCGATGCTGAGCATGCAGTAATTTTCATGATTTGTTTAAAGGACTCTTCTTCTGCTTGCGAAGAATCTATCCCTGGTTGGCCTATTATGGAGGTTGCTGTTCTAAACGAGAATGAGTATCAACTTACTCTACAGCAACAATTTGGGCGCATATACAAAGAAGGCGAGATTATGATGTTCCAAGCCCAAGTCCTTCAACCGCACACTGTGGTGAGTTGGTTGAGACAAAAATGAAATGATAACCCAATAGTAATCACGGATCGATAACTTCAGACTTGTCATAGAAATAGGGTGTGGGCCTTGTGTTTCATTTCTTTCATTCCCCATCCATTGATTCCTTATTCATTAAAACTAAATTATGTTTGTTTTGACGAGTTTGGCCCGCCGTGACACATGAGTTATGTCATGTCATGTAATGTGTATGTCATATCGTAAATTCCCTCTGTTTAGATTAAAATTGTCCTTGTGATAAGTATTTTGGAGAAACATAATAATCTTAAACTTAAACCAAGCGACTGTTCCTTAAATTTTGCTTATCTTTACGGCAGGCTTACATGATGGACTTTTATGTGGATAATAATGAGGATATTCCACAACACATCGGCTTCTGTCATGTTTTGCCTGGCAATCTAAAGCATTCAATTGGATCTGTACACTTGCCCATTACCAGTGTTAGACAAGAGCCTCTAGGACAAATTAACCGTAAGTATGAAAACATTCATTCTGCGACTGTTGCTACTTTGACCTCTATTCCATTTCATTAAATTATATTTTCTATTAGCCTTGTTTGATTGTTTTTGTACATGGTACTGGCATTGATTACATGAAAATGCGTATATTTACAAATGTAGCATGTGCATGAATGAGCTAGTCAACTTATCTTGATTCCTTTCAATTCGTGGTCATTTTTCACCTCGAAAATATCAGCACCGCTCTACTCATTGTCAATAACTTTGTGTACGAATGCATTCTTTACAGTTGAGTATGTTGTCGTGAAGCCTTTGCGGAACTGTCCATGTGACATGAGAGTCAGTTACAGTAGGTATTGGAAGCACCAATGGAAAGGACTTGATATCGGTCACAGGGGAGCTGGAAACTCTGGAAAGCACTTCAAAAAGTAGGCTTCTAGACTTGATTGCAATCAATATATAAACCTTCCTTAGTGAATGAAATTAATGCCAATTATGGTAATTGATATACCAATATAATTTCCTGACTACTTCCAACTTTCTCTGCTCGTGTAGATGTGCAAACATTCGTGAGAATACCATAGCTTCCCTACAAAAGGCAGCCGAGCACGGAGCCGACTTTGTTGAGTTTGACGTGCAACTCTCTAAAGACTTGGTGCCCGTTCTCTTTCATGATTTTTATGCCAGCATTGGCCTACATCAAAAGGCAAAGAAAGGAGGGGAGCTAACGACTCTGAAAATCCCTGTAAAAGATTTAACCCTGAACCAACTTCATGAACTCAAGGTAAACATACCTAATCATATTTTTTAATAATAACGTGCAGTGCATTACTTTTCATATCAACTGTGTATATGTATGTCCACCACGTGTATGGTGTATTGTGCAAATGCACACGAGTTAATTTTCATATCATTTCTCTTTTTCTCTTGGTTGCAGTAATTCTTCTTTATATTTTTCGTATTTAATGTTCCGTCGATGTATGTTTGTAGAATTATGGTTGTATAACGAAAAGCACATTAACTTTCCATTTCAAGCCCTAAAATTTAGAGCCATTCTTTTACATTATTGACGTACGGGTTATAAATTTTCACTCTATTGGATCATTTATAATCGTATTACTTGTATGTAATTGATTGTAATGCTGCTGGTATATTACTTTTAAATGCTATATGTTCTTTATCTCTCTATTTGTTTTGATATGTGATGTAGGTATATTTGATAGATTGGACAGACTTTGAGCAATATTTGCGGTCGTGTTACAATAAGAGTTGCTCTGGGCAGGTGTGTTATTTACAACTCAGCCGTATCAGCTTGATTCTCCTGACAAGTATTTTCCTAAACACAACGCAATCTTGTTTGTTTTCATTCTTGGAAGTTTTCCGACTTGCTGTCTGCAGTTTGATTAACCCTAAACCTTATACGCCCTACACTGCGTAATCGCATAGTATTTAATATGCTTTGAATCTTTGCAAAATTATGCATTTTCCAATTGAGCATTAGTATCCAAAAAAGCATGTCAATACTGACAAAGTAATATCCTGAAAAATCGGATGGATATGGATCTAATACGAACTAATTTCAATAATAAGTATACTATAGGGCAATTCATAACTTGTTGCTCTGCATCCCATTGTTCAAAAGTGAGAACTGCAATAATGCAAATGCAGCATATGTATATGATTGTGAGTACATCATATCAGCGACTAACTCAACAAAACTGTATAACATAACAGCAACAGCGACTTTCACTCGCCTACCACGACAAGCACAATATGTCTAACAGCTTCTGCTTTAACTTGAATTTAAATTGAGTTTAAAAATGATTTAATAAAAAAGTATGTGAAAGGATGCTGTGCATTTGTGCACAGTTAGTATAATGATTTGATTACACAAAGCTTACAAACATCACTTGATTTGATATATTGATGATAATCAAACCATTTTCCTTTTTTGAAATTATCTATTCTATTGCTGTGCTTGTGCCGTGCAGTTATTTCGGCTATTTCGAGCCACTTTGAACACTTGAACACGCCTATCACAAAACAGAGTGATAAAGGAAGTTTAATCCAGAAATAATGGAACTAATTTCAGTATTTATTAACGTTTTAATTTGTAGGTATTTCATGTCGGAGACGAGCCTAACGATGAAGATCACGACGATGACCATGATCCATTCCCAACATTGGAGATAGCTCTTTTGACAATGCCAACTCACGTAGGGTTCAACGTGGAAATCAAATGGACAATGCAGTTGAAGGTTTGGATCATATAAGATATCGGAGGGATTAGATATGCATATTTAGTGCAATTTAAGCTTGGCTTGTCTGGTTCGTGCTGCCCGTCGTGGGCAAGCTTACCTACAACTTTTTTATTCATTTCTGTAGGATGGAACTTGGGAGCTGGAAAATCCATTTGAATTGAATATGTACATTGATATCGTTCTCGAACTTGTCCTAAAACATGGCAGAGAGCGCCGTGTCGTGTTTTCTTGCTTTCATCCCGACATTTGTACCATGTAAGCCAAAATGTTCCAATAATTTATAAAAAAACGCATTTCGAGTTCTCCTCTCAAAATCCCAGGAAGATGAATTAGATTTCTAAGATGTGAAATTTTATTTTAGGTTACGACTTAAACAAAACAAGTACCCAGTTCTATTTCTCACTCAAGGGATTACTTCAAAGTGGCCCGAATATAATGATCCTCGCACTCAAAATATTCCTATTGCTATTAACTATGCCCGATTTGCAGGAATTTTGGTAAGTTGAGACATTCTCAAGATCTATGATTTTAGCTTATTTTCTCTTTCTCTTTCTCCGTAATTCTTTATATGATTTCATGTATCTAGGGTCTAAGCGTTCACACCGAAGACATTCTTCGTGATCCAACCCAAGTTCAAGAAATCACTAACCATGGGCTGGTCGCATTCTGCTGGGGAGATGATAACAATGACGCTTCCACTATAAAGTATCTCAAAGAACTGGGTTTGAACGGAATTATCTTTGATCGGATTGATGAACACATTCAAGCTAAGACTAGTGTTTTCTTCACTGAGCACCAAGAGGAACTGCTGCAGGTTACTAGTTCATGCAATGAAATGCCTCAACATGATGATTATGAGTATCCAGCAAAGTCTGTGCAACCTCTCAATGCCTGCTTTGCTACTCAAGTTGACTGCTAAAAAACTAACTGCAAAAACATTCCGTATTCGTTGTGTGCACACAGCTAGCTGCAACAAGTCCGGAGGCTGAAATCGAGGATACGTCCATCCCATTTTCTATTTCCGAACCGGAGAACAACATCGAAACAGAGACTAATGGAGTGGCGAGTATGATTGGGTTCAATAGCAACGAAATCAATGTTTCTCCAGGAAAAAGTTCTGATATTGACTCCACCTCGCTCTTCCCGAACATTACAAACACTCTTAATCTTGCCATTAAAGAGTGTGGAGTTTGATTCACAATTATTTTTTAGGTGGTCAGCTTGCATAAAAACCACGAAGTAGTTATGTTTTTGTCCACACCCTCCGTGGGTATAGAGTATAGATTTTACGAGCCAGTGGAATGGGGATACTATTATAAGTTTAAGTTCCTCTTCTGACGTCGAATGCATTTTTGTATTATTTCATAGTAGATTGTAAGACATCTACTTGGGCGTAGATAGGTTTCTAATTTGCTCAAAAGAAATTCAAAAAGCTACAATTTATTCGCTCGCATGGGATCGTGTGAGTAGTATGAACGTATATAGCAACTGTAAATATTAGTACTGGTGTTGACTATAACAATTATAACAATTATAACAAATGCCTATATCTATTTAGATATTGAGAAATCCTAGAGTTAGATTTGTTAGTGTTGTACAACTGTACAACTGTGTGCTTTAGTAACAATTAGGTATACATTTGTATCGTAATGTGAGCCTACCAATGTCGATCTTTAAAATATACACAAGAGGTTATTGAGTTTTACAGAAATGATTCCAAATCGAGAATTTTATACACCCATGAATTTCCATTTCCAGCTAGCTTTCTGAGCTTTCTCAGCCTCAGCCCGGCCTTCAATTGTTGAACATGGTATTTTAAATGTAAAAACTGATTTAGGTAAATATTAAGAAGCTTTATTACGCTGCATTTCTAAAGAGTTGAGTTCATTAAAGTGGATGCAAATTTTTAATTCAAATTAAAAATGACTAAAATGTACTTTAAACCCTATGTGTGCAGATAAAAATGTAAGTAATTCATTCGCACAGAAGTAACTACTACAATAAAGGAATTTTGTGACATTTAAGAATTAGTTTGTATCATGCCTCATATCAACCTCTATCAAATCTGTGGCTTTATACTTCCCCCGTGAGGTTTATCGTTATGTAATGTGCAAAAGAAATGTTTTCTTAAAATGAGATTATCCCTCCAAGTTGGAAATTCCAACTAAGAACTGCTTTTATGTGGCATCGAATTAAATTTAAAATAATTTTAATAGAGGAAACTCCAACTAAAAAAAAGCTATTGAACACTGTTTGTTCTTGTATTCTAGGATTTTTTCAGCCAGGCCTGTGTGTAAGACCTTGGTCACATTGTGGAATTGTGGATACGTCGAAAGTTGCACATTTTACTACAGAAAAAATAAAAATAAAACAACTATAATGATAAAGCACAGCTTGAACATCAGTGTGAGAAATTAAAATAACGCATTATCTTATGCATAAATTACATTTTGGAAAATTTCTAAGATATCCCAAAATGCATATATAGCAAATGATGTCAATTCAAAATTCAAAAACTTGGCATGACATGTAGCAATTAGTGTAAAGTTCTAAGCTTGAAATTTACCACACACGTAATACTAAATTACTATTACGCTACAACTCAGCCTGAAAATTTTCACGCATGATTTCACACAGACTTCAGAGTCCTTCCTGTTAATAAATTACTTCAGAACCTAACAATTGATCATCAGCAATCATTGGTGAACTAACGTAAGCACACTTTTTCTCACACAAAGCAGTTTGCAGTGTGCAGCTAGCTATCGATCATGCAATTGCTTATTGCTTCCCAATTATGTAAATAACTGTGCGCATTTGCATTTGATTTTACATCTTTGCAATTGCACAATGCACACACAAAACTCTCGTAGCTTCACTCTCCACATCTTTCAGCATAATCATTAATCATATTCACGCAGAGCAGACTGCAGTATCAGTCAAATCATCATTTTCATTTCAGCCAACCTTCTCGTCACGAACAAAATTACAATCAAGTCAAATGCTTCTGTTGGATGACACGAAACACTGTGAACAAAGACAGTACTAGGGAATATGCTAAAATCTATGAGAACCTTTCACATAATTTTATCACAACATCCAAACAAAGGTTAAGTTGATTTACTTAATTACGTTGTCACAAAGCGTATCAGACATGAAGGACTGCGTCATGGGTTGGGTTAGGATTTTGGGATTAGGAACATTAGGATTCGGGAATGAGTAAACTGACTGCATACTGCGTAGTATTTACAAAAAAAAACATTCATCACATTCTCTAATCCATGCAAGATGAGAAAAAAGTGTGGATTGCGTGAGATTCCCATCCCCAGTCGAGGAGATGTTGCTTGTTTCAGATGTTTCGTACAGACGCAATACGGAAAATCACACACTCACACATGTGTGTTGTTGTGCTATGATCTATGTGTAAGTAAACGTGAACGGAGATTGTGATGTGATATGCGTTTGGTTTTATAGCTGGACTTCTCGTTTCATTCATTGATATTATTGTTGTGAGGATGACGTATGTATTTCTCTGTACATTTCAAAAGAGTAGAGAAACAAGCAGCTGATAAAGAACAACTGACTTTGATTATTTCATACATTCCTATGAAATCCAAATAAATTAAATACTTGAAACAGATGAGGCTCATATTTTTATTATTTAAACTTATCGTCTGATGTCGTTGTTTATCTCTAACCTTATCTTGTACATCGGCCTTTTAATCAATCAAAATAGGAACTACGCTATGGTTCACTTTAGCGTTAAAAAATAAATTTGTTGTTTGTGAGCACGAAGCAGTTAATGCTGCCAGTTGTTAGATGGACAGTTAAATTAGTAATAGTAATGGTTATGATATGTGCCCAAATTCCTAGTCAAGTTTACACGGACATAGTTATTTGAGTTACGACATTGTTTTTATAATGGTATAACTGCAGTTTTTTTAGCAAAAGGAAAAATTGACACTCGAGGTGGAGAAGGGTGTCAGGTGTTGGTAAATTTGAAATCAAAACTAATAAGACATTTCCAGTTATAATTATTTTCTATTTGTTAAGGAAGTGTTTATTTTGATTGCAGGTAGAGTCAATAGTTGACAGTTGAGTGAATTCATCGCATCAGATAAAGCTGTCACTTATCAAGTGCTTTTAAGCCGTTGGTCGTGAAAATGATTTCTCAGTTTGTGTCATGTGTGTTTGTCTCAGTCGAATGTAAACGTGCTCTATCTTTAATCTTTGAACTTTAAATGTGACTTACGGCTGCCTTAGAAAAATACTTCATGAAAGACTTGTATGAAGAAATACACGGGGAGTCCACCCCATAAATCTGTTTACAAAAACTCTGCTGCCCACTTTGTCGAGTGGAATAAACTTAAGATCCTAAAAGTAAGTGTTAACAGTAACAGTCACTAACTGGTTTCAAAAAATGTTTTTTGTCTGCTCACATTTTGTTTGTTCTATAGTGCAGCCAATTACGGATGGTTTACTTTTCTTGCAAAGTTTATTTCAATGGAACAACAGCGCTGCTCTAGATGACGTTGATGAAACGACGCGATACTTCAGTGATCAGGTATTTTTAATATAAATGATTCATAGTCGAACTTACGCCGTCGTCAGCTATGAACTGAAGTTTGATACTAAATTTCAAATGCATTGATAGCTGGTATTTCGAAACAAGCCTTAGTAGAAAAACGCATTCGGGTGCACTTTCACACTTTCAGACAATTGACTGCTATTCTCTCGACCATCGAGTGCTATAATAATATAAGATAAGAGATTACTAGATGTAAAGATTATATGAAGTAATTCGCGTGTAAAAATGAATCAATTACGTAATATTTCGTAATTATTATTCTCAATATTTGATTATTGTTGATTGTGTTGTAAGGTTTTTGTGCTGCATGCCACTCTTATCTTGGTTCATGCGATTGCTAACATAAACATTTAGTATGCTGGCTTGAAAACAGCTTCCAGCCAGTGTAGAATTGAGAGTGGTCGTCTCCTGGAAGTAATTGATCAGAAAGGTTCTCACACAACTATTATTTCCTCGTATAGTCTGCGGTTGCATTGCAAGTAGCATTCCTAATACTAGTTCATACAAACCTTAGTACACAAGTAGAATTAACAAATCTCACGGTTCTGAGCATGGAGGAACGATTTTTGTATGAATTAATTGTGAGTTAAATGTTAGTTGATTTTCGGTTTTCAAAGAAAAACGCTATTTCGGGATTTTTTTAATAGTGTGTTTTTTTTCCAGATAATCATTGTTACCACATTTTTAGCTGTTGCGCTTGGAATATTAGCGGGAGTATGGATTGTTCGACGATACCGTTCAAAACGTAATTTAAAAAAATATACTTATGTAATTGTATACGTAAATTTTTTTCTTAGCATATCATTGAAAAATTGTGGTTCCAGATGTATTACCAGAGGCAGCTGCAGGTGTTTCGAAAACGAGATTTCGTAAACGTGATAAGGTTCTGTTTTACGGACGAAAAATGTTGAGGAAAGTAAAAAACATATCAGCAAGTGCCAATAAAAGAAAAAGAATAATTTCGAAAATCACCAAAAAATTGCTTCAAATTAAAAAAGATGCACCACCACCCCAGTTACATGTAAGACCGTACAAAATACAGCGTTGGCTTTTTCTTTATAAGTTTGTCATATTATTTATAACATAATTTTTAAAGGTTTTGGAGCCAGCCGCAGAATATTTACAAGAAGATGTTTCCAACAAGGGCGATAAATTATTACCTCCCGAAGTTACTTATATGCTACAAAGTATTCGGTATGTCATCATATTCTCACATTTTTAACTTTTGTACAATGTATCTTCACACCGTGGTTTAAATGAATTTTCTTTCTAGAATGTTTGGAATTTTCGAACGACCACTTTTTCTGGAGCTATGTAAACATATGGAAACTTGTAATGTAACTGCTGGGCAGTATTTATTCAGAATTGGTAATTTAAAAGAAATAAAATTCGGTTGTACAAAAATAGTTGGTGACTGAATAAAACTTATGCTGTAGGGGACGCGGATGAGAATTTTTATGTCGTGCAGAGTGGAAGACTGAACGTTTTTATAACGGAATTGGATGGGACCACGATCACATTGAAATTAGTAAAAGAAGGAGATTCAATTGCGTCACTGCTAAGTTTTACTGATGTTTTGACAGTAAGATGCAATTTTTAATTGATGTGCAAATTTTGATACAAATACAAGTTAAATTGCTGTACTGCACATGCACCTGTCTTTTATCAGGGTCATCCGCAACCATTTAAAACCGTCTCTGCACAAGCCTTAGAAGATTCCGTGGTTTTAAAACTTCCAGTAGCTGCCTTTCAAGAAGTTTTCGAGAAATATCCGGAAACATTCGTGAGAGTTATACAGATTATTATGGTCCGCCTTAATCGCGTAACGTTTACAGCCCTCCATCAACATTTAGGCCTTAGTCATGAATTGGTTCAGACATCGCGCAGAAAAACTATAACGTTGGGCGCTTCCCCTGTCCGACGTAATACTATTCATACACCCCATCAAAATGACGATGGGATCGCACAAACGCCTGGTATGATTTATGAGTAAATCTTATTCATCTTAATGTTATATTTCGAGCTTTATGTGCAAATGCTTTAATGTGCATTTTTGTACAGATTTGCTGGATTCAGAAGCGATGTCATCACTTGCTTCTTCGTCTCAAAATTTACAAGGCGAGACGACGACCGAAAGTCAGCAATCAGCATTGAGAAAGCGCCATAGCATTCCCGTTCAGATTGGTATTCACCCTGCTATGTCATTCCAAGGAAGTGCAGGCAGTTCAGGAAGCTATGGCGAATATGAGCAACACCAGCATGTTGGAACCCAAGAAATGGATTCAGAGACATTACTTAGACAAGCTCTTATTGCTTTTAGAATCAATTTGGGTTTAGAAGATGAATCGGGTCTGCGAGATATCATTCACTTGAAAGATGTTCCGGCAGGAGCGTACCTAGCAAAGGAAGAATCTCAACACGTATGTAATGTTTGTTACTCAAAATCCGAATTTAGTTCAAAAGGATTATTAAGTCTATTTTTAAAAATTCAGCTGGACTGCGGACTCGTATTCGTCCTTGCTGGTTTATTAACATTAACCCAACGAGAAAACGATAGAGATGTCTTAATGTTTAACGCATATCCTGGGGAATTTGTTGGAGCACTTGCCGTTCTCACTGGAGAGCCGTCTATATTTACTATCCGAGCTAAACATCATACTAAAGTTGCTGCAATGTCATCTTCCGCTTTTTATTCGTATGTTTACTTAATAATATATAGTAATTCGTGGGTGGTTATCGTAGAACGAAACAAAGTGTGGCGTATTTTTTCCCAGGTTAATGGCTCAACCATAATTATCTACGTTTGGTAACATGTTCTAACATGTTGTTGGTTAATCACTTGAAGTTAATGGATAATTTTTGGCCACAGGATCATGGCAGCAACCTTTATTGGCTCATGGACATGGACCGCCAAAGATTGAAAGCAAACCGTCACACGTGAATTTTTCCACTGTAGCAGTTTTGGCTGTTACAGATGATGTTCCGCTCTCAGCCTTTAGTTATGAGTTGATACACTCATTGTCTAATATAGGTAGAAAATACTTTACAATAATCAAGGCGAAATGATAAATAGTTTATTACAATTTCACAATTCCTGACTTTTGTAAATTAGGAGCAGCCTTACGCCTTACCTCTGATTATATGAAGCAACTTTTGGGTAACAGCATTATAGAGTCTGCAAATGAGTACAAACTTAATTCATGGCTAGCGCAACAGGAAGACAAGCACAGAATTGTGCTCTATCAATGTGATAATACACTCACGGTGTGGACCCAACGTTGTATACGCCAGGCTGATTGTATCTTAATTGTTGGATTAGGAGAAAATGAACCTACCATTGGAAAGGTACCTATAGATTAGACATACATTCGTGCGACAATTCTCAATAAGTACTACGATGATTCTAGTATTTTTGATTGGGATATTAGGTTGAAAAACAATTAGAGCATTTAGCCTTTAGGACGCAGAAAGAGTTAGTTCTTCTTCACAAAGAAGGGTCTCGACCAAAGAATACTGCTATATGGTTGAATGTTCGTACTTGGTGCTCATCTCATCACCATTTGCAGTGTCCAAAACGAATGTTCTCCAGAAAAGCTAGGATGGTAATTGAATTTTAATGTAAAAATAATTTAGTTGAGCCCTTGTAAGCAGTATTAAGGTAACTATATTTTTTTAAATTCTGTAGCCGGACTATTATTCGGCTGTAATGAAGACTGAACCCAACATTCATTCTGACTTTTCAAGACTGGCACGCTGGCTTACTGGTACCAGTGTTGGTATGTTGTTTATCTAGTAATTTAAAACAGTGATGGTATTCGTTCAATTTTTGATTGCTGGTTAATTTAATTTGCAGGTCTAGTTTTAGGTGGGGGTGGTGCACGAGGTGCTGCTCATGTTGGAATGTTAAAAGCAATTCAGGTGTGTAATTAAATATCTATACAATTTAGTAACATTAGTAAGTATGTGTGTCACATTTGTTGGGTTTATTCTTGCAGGAAGCAGGGATTCCGATCGACATGGTTGGTGGAGTTAGCATTGGTCAGTGACACATCATTTTTGTTACATATTGTTTAAAATATTTTTTCTAGATATCTGATTGAGTTTTTTTTCTTCACAGGAGCGTTCATGTCAGGATTATACGCTATGGAAAGAAATATAGTTACTGTTACACAGAAAGCTAGGGAGTGGTCAAAGGTATGATTATCTAAATTATCTTAAATGTTCCTGATAGATGCAAACAAAATACGTATTGGCGTACTCGTGTATAACTACGGTGAGCATTATGGAAATTGTTATTGTTTAATGAATGACTTCCAGAAAATGACTCAGTGGTGGAGACAGGCCTTGGATCTCACTTATCCGGTAACATCAATGTTTAGTGGTGCAGGATTTAATCAAACGCTAAAGGATACTTTCGGTGATACTCAAATCGAAGACCTGTGGTTGCCATACTTTAATATAACAACGGATATAACTTCAAGCGCTATGAGGGTGCACACTTATGGTGAGCTGGTTTTTTATTAGTACATAAATTAGCTGTACTTACTTAAGCATGAATTGCTTCGTTGGCATTGTTGGCTCACTGATTGTTCAGTTTTACCGAATCACCAGGAATTTTTATTAAGTTTGTTGTAGAAATGCACTCATTCCACAAGAGAGTTTCATCACTTGTATTCTTTATGTTTGGCGACTGTTTCATAGCCTCACCTCTCTAATTCTATTTACCCAACCCCCTCTGTCGTGGAAGTTTACTACATTTTATTGATGGTCTCATTTCTAAACGTTATTTTTGTGTTTCCAGTTCAATAACAATCAAAAACGACAAACCACTTATTAACTGTATTTTGTTTCAGGTTCAGTATGTCTATGTGTATTCATTTTAAAGACAGGATCTTTTATAACAAATCAACTTTATAGCTGAATTCGAAAGCTGATGTCCTAATATTACAAACCAGTTCTAGAATAAGAAATTGACATTGTGCAGAAGTATATTAAATGAATTTAACTCTTTAGGATCTCTTTGGCGTTATACGAGAGCGAGTATGTCTTTGAGTGGTTATATGCCGCCGCTTTGTGACCCAACGGATGGACATCTACTCTTAGACGGGGGTTACGTATGTAACTTACCATGTGCGTTGGAAATAACATTAAAAAATTATTATGGAACTATTGTAATTGGAGATCAGATGCAATGATTCGGTGTGTCAAAGTCGTAAAGAGACTGTCCCATCTACCAGAAATAGATAGTCAATATGAAATTCACGTATTATCGCTTTGAAATATGTTTGGTTTTGGAATGGTTAAATACGCAAATTTTAAATATGCCGTTTTATATGTGTGGCTTTTAGTGGTGATAATAGCAATAGCGATTTGACTCTTGATAAACGATATCAGTGCGATTCAGTTAGCTGTTTAGAATTGTGATTTTTATGACATTTCAATGTGAGTCAATCCTTGCTTTATGCGCTTGCTGAGTTTTTTCGGGTTTTTAAATATTTATGGGTTCGGGGTTTTCCTGAGGATTTTGCAATTGAAATTATCATTGGCGGTTTCGTTTTGCCTTGATCTGAATTTGTATAGGAACGTTCTGGGTTTATTGCCGGGCGTCGATGTCCATAGCTGGAGTTTTTCCTCCGTAAGTGGACTTTTTCTGCTGCATTATTTGCAGTTGTTGGATTGTTGAATTGAAATTCAATGCGAAAATGTGTATGTATGATAAGTTACTGTACGATGTACGAAATTGTTTTTTAGTCTGTGTGATCCAGAGGATGGTCATCTTCTCCTTGATGGAGTTTACTCAGATATGATTGGAGGTGCCTTATAGATATTTATTTGTTCAGTCTTTAATTAGTATACTATTGACATTATGTAGTATCAGCATAAATGTTAGTCGTGGAGGAAATGTTTTAAACCGAATCATTGTGTCTAAATGTGATTGATGGCTCTTTAGGAAATGGTCTGAGGATGTAAATGAGTTATTTTGTTTTACTGCTTTATATTATGTAGCTGATGTTATGAGAGCACACGGGGCTAGATATATATTAGCCGTTGATGTTGGTTCTCAAGACGAAACTGACTTCACAAACTATGGGGATTCTCTGTCTGGCTGGTGGCTGCTTTGGCAAAGATGGACCAGTCATTTCAGATCTACGACAGTTAAAGTTCCTAATTTACCGGATATCCAATCAAGATTAGCGTATGTTTCATGTGTTAGACAACTTGAAGAAGTTCGTAATAGTGACTATTGCCATTACATAAGACCACCAATCGACAAATATAAAACATTGCAGTTCGGAAGTTTTGATGAAATTAAGGTACTTTTTGCATGCATGAAAGGATTTTGTATAGAACCTTGTATTCAACGTAGGAACACGTAGTACAATATAGTTATATAATTATAGGACGTAGGTTACAATCATGGGAAAACATACTTTGATGGAATGATGAAGGGCGGAACAATTCTTCCACTAACCAGTTGGGGTGGCTCTCATCAACAGCAACTTCTTCAAAAAGTAGCCAGCGTACCAAAAAGGAGAGTTGACAGACCGATTAGTGGTAGTTATAATTTCACGGATTTGGCGCAGATGGTTCTCAAAGTACGAGGGTCATATGGCCCACTAACAGATGACGGTATTTAGAGCAAATTTAAGTATTTAATTTTTGAGTTTGATTTGCTTCAATGGTTTGGGTCAGAATATTTTAACGTTGTAATCCAAACAACATTTTTAGATTATTCTGATGAGGATACAGATTTGCCGGAAGGTTATACATCGGAGCACTCCTTAGAGTTTTATCAGCAGTCTGGCGTAAGATTGACTTCAAACTTTTTATGTTTTATAATGACCTAATATATGGGGACCTGTAAAATAAATTATTTTCTTTTAGGCACCGGAGAAAGACAAAAATATTAGTGGGAGCAGATCTGGAGCGTATTCTGAAAATGATGCTGATTCAGAAGCTTAATTTATAATGTTCCATTCAAATGAGCTTTATCGCATACCTACATTTTAGTATTTCTGCATTTATTACGCGTAAAATACAACCGCAATTTCAACATGACATTGACTTATCTCGCTTTTCAATAAAACTTAAGTGATTTTATTAAGTATTTTTGTGTACCCACCACGTCTTTGGCAGTGACTCGAAATAACATTTTTATACTTCATTTCTTGTGGGATCAAGTACTGAAAGAAAACTTCCCACGAGGTGTAAAGATCCAGTTACAAGTACACTGGTGCACACGTTTTGGTTTTCATCAATGCCAGTATGAGATAAATCCTTACTCACTAATGTCGAAATGTATTGAATCGTTGATTCAATGCTATCACAAACCACACCTTTCGAAGGTACCCCAAAACTCTCCCAAATTTGAACCTGTTGTCGACACTCTTCTAGTACATCTTTGCCAATTTCTACAGCAGACCAGTTATCTGTAACACACATTATCACACACACACACACATCATATAATAAAATTTTTTGAGTTTTCCACGAATATTATTAACAGTTCGTGGAATCACGCTACCTGGAGTAGGTTTTGCACTGTATGCTATGATGGGACAAAATATTGCAACATCAATGCATCTACTGCTAGCAAATATTTCCAAAAAGTCCTGTGCTGATCTTCCTCCAGTAACACTGAATACTAGGATGCGTAAAGCAGCACCAACAGCTACATTTTTAAACCAATTTATGGTTAAATTGATGCTGTCAACAGTATGTGCCCCATCAAGATAATATTTAAGCTGATCAGAGGCAGTTATCACCTTCAATAGAATATAAAGTTTGGGCTAATTAAAGCTTCATCATAATTTGTCAAGTCTTTGGATGAGGTTTTTATGTTTAACCTGATAGCGCCCATCCCATTTAGTAGACCTAAGACCTTCTACCTGGAAAGGTAAAAAATACCTCGGAATCGAATACTTCAGTTCGGTGGCCGTGATGGAAATTTGTGGTAGGTATGGAAAAACATTAGGATACTTTCGTAACAAAAACTCGTTTGCGAGATGGACAGCCAAAGCTGCATTTTGTCTAGAAACAGTTCCGCCGTTTACTCCTAGAGTAATCTGTTGATCTTTAATATCCAAGGTCGAAACGGTAGACAATGTACACTATATAGTGTAATTACAAAATTTCTGGTAATTTTCTAATCAAACTAATATGCACTATTAAATAGTAGGCTATTAAATTTACGCTTAATACCTGTACAGACGAAGCATATGAACGGAGCAGATCCAGAATATGCGGAGGATGATTCTCCACTGTGTACGCTAGAACCCCTGGTTTCATGATTCCAGCTTTTTGGATGGCAATTTCCTCCAGCGTTTGTCCAAGAACACTTTGATGCTCTAAACCCAAATTTGTAATGCCAACTACTACTGGATTTCTGAAGTAAAATAAAAATTCCTTAAGCTTAGTGCTGCACAATTTTACACTCATTGCATTGCAAATAACAATACTGACAGCCCACTAACCTGATGCAATTAGTAGAATCATACATTCCACCAATACCAACTTCCAGCACTACAACATCCACCTTTTCTTGAAGAAATACATGAAGTGCCATGCACGTCAAAAAACGGAAATAATGTGGCATCTCAATCGGAGCATCTGGTTTCTGAAGGTAGACATATAGTCATGTAAATGCGAAAAACTCGAAAACTATATTTAATTCGTGTTAACTATTTATTAAGACACGCAGTTACCTTTAGGTGCTGCAGTTTTTTGTAAACATCAAAGAAATACGTTGCAAATGCTTCCGTACTCAGAGGTTTCCCATTAATACGAATTCTTTCTCGGACCGCAGTCAAATGAGGAGAGGAAAAGAATCCAGTTTTGAGACCAGCGTTACGTAATATCGACTCGGTGAAAGCACACGTTGTGCCTTTCCCTTTTGTACCAGCAACATGAATGATGTTGAGACTATCAATAATATCCGACTTTAGTCCAATAATTTTCAACGCCCCGAGTGTTTCAGTTAGACTGGCCTTTAAAAATCGCTTGATGTCCAGATTTTGCCGAGCTTTGGCTAAAGTTTGAGCATTAGACTGCAGCGTGTTAAGGGTTTTTACTGCGTTCTAGCAAAAACCCATATTTAAAAAAAATTGAAATTGCTGCTTTGCCTCTTTCATTTGTAAAATTTTAAGATCTTACCTCATAATTTTCTTCAACAATTTTGAAAGCAGGTACGGTGTTAGCCTCTACAGACGTAGCAGCAGTCATTATAATATTTCGAGAAATTATTACGCCAGGTTTAAAGCGTATTTGCTTAGAGATACGTGTCCACAACCGAGATCCCAAGCTACAAGCCATTCACTGAAATAGAAAATGAAGTATTCTCAAATTCCCATGAAAGGAAATTCCCTGCTATATTCGCGAAGTTCCATTTTACAAAATTGTACGCAATAATACATCCCTAATTAGTTCACCACACCAAGTTCACACAATACTTTCACACAACACAATATTACTATAATTTGTACAATATCGCAAACTGTAAAAATCATTTGCGTTGTAACTCAAAGGAATTTTATTGTACTGGAATACCAACGCAAATATCAAATATTGCAATTCATAGAACTTGTGCACGAACAGGTTCAACTTCTTACTGATAATAAGGATTTGAAAGGATAAAATGCTTAAGTGAATGTAAATTAGTTCAATATTTGTGCTTTCCCTCACACGTATGAACATGCGAATGTACTGTGTCAAAACTGCTTTCTTATTGCCAAAATTTTGATTGCGTTGCGAAATGCTATATCAGGTCAAGCCTCGTACTTTTTTAAAAATGAAATGGACGTAATTATTCAGAAAAAAAAATATTGTAAAGTTCATTTGGGTCAACAATGTACTAATTTTAGCATGTCAGTGATTATCAATTTTGCAAGTTCTGCTGTTTAAAAACTTGCAATTATATGCAGTTGAATTAAAATCTGAACAGGAATAATTTACTTGAAAAAGATATTTACACAACGAACATAAAGGTGTGGACGCAAACATCACCGGATTGTGCCGTTCATACGAAGTACTTCTCCAAGCAAACAAGGTTTCACGACAAATTCAAACACCACGAGTATCACATCACAAATCACGTCTCACTTCATTTTTGACGGCATTCTAATGACTGAAGTTATGAAATGCTTTCCTCACACAATATATAGAGCACGCATGAAGTGGATATGATGTACACATTTACAATAATAATAATATGGTGTTTCGGAAAATGTCTCCGCTTAATTCAATCTTATCTACCTTTCTTGCGTGTAATCCTTTCACAAGGTTACGTTACGAACGTTTACTTAAGTTAAGACCTTGCATGTCTATCTATCTGCGTCCTGCCTGGATTATTGAATATAGATGGATATGGTACGGGTTCATGCCCACATTGCTTAATCTTTAGCACACTACTGAAGAAAAGTAATGCAACTAAAATCCTTTTTATTAAGCAGCTAAAATCTTTTTGATTGATATAGTAATGTTTGTCCGTCTGTCTGTCCGTCCGTCAATGCGATTCTGATAATATACATAGACCAATTTTTAATAAATTTGTTATATAGCATAGGTACATTGGGTCAAGGGCTATGGGATATATTTTGGGCCAAATCGGCCAGCCCCCTTTCTTGCAACATTCTATGACCAAATTTAGCATAGTGATTTCTTAGGCAAAGGGTAATCATAATCATCGTGTACATTTTCAGCTTCATCGGTGACATCCCGGGGGGACATGCAATACAATCGAGCTACGTAACTCCAAACCCAACCCTTTGGGTGACCCAAAGAGGTTAAAAATTATTCAGAGGAAAAAGCCAAACCCCGTCGGGTTAGAGTTACGGTAACCCCAGGGTTTACCCGAAAGGTTAAATATAACCCTAGAGGGCATTGTAAGACGAAAGTCCTCATACTTTTTAAATGCAAGATAGGACCAAAGAAATCATAACCCCGGGTTTTAGGCAAAGTGTTAACGACAACTCTATAGGGGCACTGTAAGACACAATCTTCATAGTTTTCTCAATGAAAAAATCGCAATCAGCATTGCGTAACCCTGCTCGGAGGCAGGGTTGAAAATATGTACTTTTTTAGTGTTATATTTCTTACGTGTGTCTGCTCTGAATAAACTTATGCAATACATCGGGTTATATGCCTTGAGTTACGTGACTCGAGCTAAATATCGAGTTATATGTAGAGTTTTGAATAGAGTTTTGAAAACCCGAGGGCTATATCAATGAAAACTCTAGTATTGCATGTCGGCCTTGGTTGATACCTATTTCTCAAACATTTTCATTTTTATTCTTACCACCAAACATCCCGTCATGCCTTCTTAATGAAAGTTTTAATGCATTACACGACAAAATGATTAGAGTAGTATTTAACTCAACGCGTAATAATCATTAAGGTACAAATCAGATCATGGGAACTGACAGTCATCCACATTTTGCATGACAATAAACAAACCCCTACTAGATAAATGACCTGGGTAGGTTAAATGTAACAAAGAAAAAAGTACAAGTAAAGAAGAAAAAGTGCTAAGCTTTTATTGTCTTTTTGAAAAATGGATCTACTAATTAATTATAAACGGGGTTTTTGCATAGTAATGAAATACTTGTCCTCAATTCTAGTACTCGATGCTTATATGCTTTAACTATTGCCCTCTTACTATCAACTTTCAGTAAAGGATCGAGAGTGAAAAAATCATCACCTCCCGTCCTTACAACGAGGGTAATCAGTAACAACAACATAATCTAATAGCTAGTAACGAAGTAAGTAAGGACATTTCTCACTATACCATAATTTGACAATGCTGTGCGTACGTATTTATGATGTTCTACTTCTCTCATGCAAATTTATTTAGACTAGAGCATCGCATTGTTATATGAAGGCGGAATCATTCATGATGAACATTGTATCATGGAGGAATAAAAGAAATCTCATAAAACATCTATCTAATCATGCATAATTAGATATGCACACGGGAAGATGCGCATTTATAATAAATGTAAGATGCCAGACAGAATGCTAGTATGGTTCTTTGAATATCATATCAGGACATTATTATCGTCTTATTATCGTCAATAAAGTAAAGTAGTTTTGCGATTAATGCTGACTGAGCATTCATTCATTCAAGCCTCTCAAGAATGTTTAAGTTGAGTGAAGCATGCATGAATGCAATGTATAATAAAACGAACGATTTGATTTGACAAGACTTTTTTCGTCTGATTCCTGTCTTATTTCATCCTACATTTTCACATTTGAGCGCAAAATTTTCTTAATATTTTTTTGCAATTTCTCTGACGGTACAGCATTGCAAAGAAGTTTGAGGATGCTCTAAAACTCTCATAAAAAGCGAATTCCTGTGCTGTGAATATCATAATTTCCATATCATATCATAATATTGCAGTTTTGCTGTCATTTCGTGTGGAAGCGTGTTCATTTGATTTTTTATTTAAAAGCAAAATGGCACAGTCACAGTCTATCTAATCTCATTTTAAAATCAAAAAAGCCTGAAGCGAAATACTGAATACTATTACGCAGTGCCAATAATTTTACAAGCCGAGAAAACAAAGTATAAGCGAAAGGCTTAGAAAAGCAGTGATCGCGACGTCGTGTCATGTCATTTTGTTCATAGTGATGGTAATGTTGTTATTATTATTGACTTGGCATCGTTTCTCGATGCAATCATGTTATTGTACGTATATTTTGATGGTGATGGTTATCATAAAGTCATGCACGGTGGTGCTCTGAGGCTCTGAGGGTGATACTCATGGAAAATGCTTGAATTTAAGTTGTAAAAGCGTTGATATTTTGCGTATCATCATAATCATTGACGGAATACAAAAGCAAATGCGGTATAATATAGAACAAACGTGATCTCTCTATCTTCAACTTTTGCTTTTTGTTGAGTTAATTATGTAGAAATGCCTACACTCGACTCTCTGTGGTTCTTCAATAGGTCACTGTTGTCAGTACACTTGATGGTGGAAAAAATTCATACGTAATACAAATTCTATAATGATATTTTTTGTTGAGATTCACAATGATCTCGTCTACTAAAAAGACGTGGAAAAAACCATGTGCACTGGTTTTGGCATCAATAATGTAGTTTTAAAAACCTTATGCTAACCTAAAACTAATCTAATATATTCATGAAACAGGGAAGTTAAGTATCTAAACCAAGCGTAATATCATCATGACCGTAAAGTTTGTGACTTTAAATAGTAATCCTGGCACGTTTCATCTGCTGGTTTACAACCTATTGGCAAGTGCAAAATGGGATTGTGGAGGATTTAAAGAAAAAAAAGAATGTTCATTACACTCTATTTAAAAGGAAGAAGCAAACTCGCTCATTAAAATTCACCAGTTTGCATTGGATGAATCAGGTCTGATTGTGAGTTTAATATGTTCCATTATGCGAGCTGTATGAATGTATGAGTATGAAATTGGAGTTGTGCTATATCTGTCTGATCTGTTGTCTGTTTGAAGTGGTGGCTTATTTTCATATTTTATTCCTGAAGACATTTATAGTTGGACATATGTCTACCATATGATTTTTTTTCCTTTTTCTACTTCCCTGTGGGGTCCACATTTTTTCTTTATCTCCAGCCAGCAGTCTCAGTTGTTAAAAGTAAGCTTGAGAGCTTAGCTTATTGGCTGATAGCTTTTTATTTATTCATGATTGTACCGCAAAATAAGATAAAACTATATTACCATCCTTTAAGACAACTATAGCAAGACATCGTTTTCACATCAAAGCTATTCAAAGAAGCTCGGTGGTTATATCATGTGAATCCTCCGTGTATGATGTATTTCGTAAAGGTACTCACACCAATCCATTATTCATCAAATGTGCGTCTCTTCTATTCCATCTCCATGCACTTTGCTCTCTCTCTGTGTGGTATAAAATATAGCACTTAGCACTAAATGGAGCCGAAATGAGCAACCGAAGTTGGGCTGAGCTTGGTGCCAAGTGCCGTATGACATACATATTAACAAGTATTAATAATAAAACGTAAACTCTTTAACAAAGGTTGCAGTCTCCGGAGCAATTCGTACGCTATTTGCTGCAAACAACACGAGTGTTGCATTAAACAAAACACAACAATGCTTTTTAAACTGCGCAAGCTAAATTCAAATTTGGAGTTTACGGGCATTTTAAGCTCGTCAGTGAATATTTTGAAAACTACTGGATCGATTTAATTGATTGGAACTCATTTGTGGCTTAAGTCCGTCTGTGAACAAATTTCATTTTCATTGAAATCGGTCCAGCGGTTTATGCGTTTTATGGCTAGTACAGACTACAGACATACTCCAGAACAGACAAACACGTTAAACGCATAAAAGCATAATATGTGCATGAATGTTGTTGTATACCGTGAATTCGAAGTATATGGAATAATATGGAAATTATCCAAAGCACTGCATTTATCCATTTACCTAAGCAAAAGCCTGTATAATTGAAACTAGGTCCTCGATTTGTAAATTTTGGACACACACTATAATAGCATTCACTTATATACTCCCTGAATGTATGCCTGTGTCACAAGAACATGAAATCTGATAAGAGCCTTTGAAAAATGACGACATTTACACACTTGCATGAACGGAATAAAAATACATGTTTCTGCCCAGCCGTGTAATCCAAAAAGCGTCTTGTCTTGTGCGCAGAGCGTGCTCTTTCGCTCCATTACTTACAAAGTTATATAGGCTAACTTTGGGCGAACTCAGATATAGAACTTTACGATTAATGTGGAATAATATTATTTGTTGTCCTGAAATGAGCTCGTTACCTACTTTGAAAAATGCAACAAACGTCTCTCGCTTTACTTCTATACTTTACCCAAATTGACTGCACTTCATGTCAAATTTTTATTCATAGATACATAATAAGCGATATTATCACAGTTGTTGCCTTGCTCGTTCTCTTTCCAAGTGTACTTAACACGTTTTTCGTAAACGAGTGCGATATGTGTTCTCCGCTCACAGGTAATATATCATTTCTGGTAAGCTTGCTCAATCTAGTTAGGTATGCATGCAATAAGGCAATATTTTGGTAAGAAGAACATGCATAAAGACATGTATAGGTATGGGCTCAAGAATTTTTGGCTACAAGAAAATCAATAACTACCTAATTTAGGACCTTTTCAGCCTTCTAAATGCCTCACTGGTGATGGAGAACAAAAGTACGCATTTTATGTGTGTACCACGTCAATATCAAAGACTAGCTTTATAATAGCAGCACATCATTAGCATTTTTTGTGTAGCCAAGTCATGACTTTGTGGTTTCGTCTTTTATAAGCATCACCTTTCTATTTCTACAAGAATTTTTTTCTAGATCGCTAGCAAACTCACAGTCAGTCCGCTTTCGTGTGAGCATGCCCTTTCGTCCTGTTGCCAAGCCAAGGTTTAGCTCAGGTATAAATAAAAGACGTGAACGAGGAACGCAACATCAGGGCCCAACCAAAATATTCAACAAGAAGGGTGAACTTTGCTAGAGTACTTAAATGTAGGAGGACTCGCCAGCTGTCTGTCATGCATATATCCTGGTCTAGTACATTTATTCTGAAAATGAAAAAAAGCATATAAAAATGTTGAGCTGCTAGCTGTTTTTATGTTCATCCATCTCTCTGATTAGGATAATATTCCGCTATGTATATTTGGCGAAGGAGAGTACATATGACTGCGAGCCATATGCCCATCACATTTCTGATGATGACCATCATGACCATTTTATTCACTAAAATGATCATGCAGGGTAACCAGCCACCACAGGCCTTTTCCCCAAACGACCAACCCTTTGAAGTTAAGTCAAAAGTCATTTTACTGATTATACTCGCCCCATCAATACAAAGTATAAAACGCCAACACTCAACTTGCCAGTCTACTCATTAATATTGTGCATGAATGTGTGTACAAGGTAATAGTTTCTTCAATATAATCATCCTTTGCACTCTTGTGTACTAATACTAATCCTCACAAGTAACTCGTAATAACGAGAGACTGGCTGCTTCGTGTGGGCTATGCAATACGATTACGATTAGTGTGAAGCACAGTGTCCTGCTAAGCGTACCCTGCAAAAGTGAGCTGTGTTTGTGTAGTAAATGGGGAAGAACTAATGTAATGCTCGATCTCACTTTACCATCACGATCGTCATTTGAAGAGAGATCACTCGAAAAGAGCAAAGCAATTTCTTTAAAAGTCTCTTTTAATATATGGGGACATGACGATCTCTGAGAGGTGAAACGAGAGAACGGATCGCTGCAGCCTGTTTGGCTACACAGCTGCTGTAATAACAACAATAATAACAATATCATTGGATTCTCGACAAAGAGTTTACACATATATGAGGAGCAGGGTTGAGAGAGTGAAGCGTCACCAGCAGTGAGGACCTGATTTGTGTACAATACTACATATGGTAAATCTACAGTGGTTTGTTGTTATTACGTGAGTTAAAAAAAGGTTCAGCGAGCTCTTAGGAGAGCAGCTCATTTGATCGTCATTTTATTGCACTGATTGTGCTTTCATAATGAGAAGGACGGGACAGAGTAGGATTGGGAACAATTGCTTATGTGTTCACATCCACTCATGAATGCATACATGCAATCTGGTGTACTTTCGTGTGGAAAATTAGACATGAAAGGCGTTGGGTATCAGGTAGATCCCATACAACACCGAGTATCTCATCAAAAAAATTGGCTACATATGCATATACATCCCAATAATAGTTCGGAAAGGGCAGGTTTTTCTCGATTGTGAAATCACATTTTTACACCCATAGCCATAGCCATGCAGTTCACGCTTCGTCATATACATTCAGCTGTAGGATTAGAGTACAAGACTGAACAAAGACGCATTGAAGCTAAGCTGTTTTTTCCTTTCCTCTGGCAAAGTGCAAAGGGTTATGCCGTAGCATGAGGCGCAATGGAAACAGCTGAGATGACGACATTGGCTCGACAAAGATAGATAGGGAGAAGGAAAAAAAGAGCCTGAAGCAAGAAGAAGGCATTGCAGGAGGCAGCAAAGCAGCAGTTCTCAGGGAATATAGGGTATGAAAATAGGAATACATATATGTACATGTGTGCTGCCTGCTGATATAATATGCATATAGTGTGTGTTGAGTAGTAAGCAAAAAAAGCATACATAAATGAGCCGAGCCGAGAGGTACATGGTATATCGGTAGAGTTTTTAAGCAGAAAAGAAAGGAAAAGATACATAGAGATTCCATGTAATCATCACGATCCCCATCATCGTTTCTCCTTTCCTTCTTTATTCCACTTTTTGTTGCAGTTGCCACAAACACGGGATTGGTTTGGTTTTGGTAAGAGTCGAGAGCTCCTGCTCCTCATGGGATACACAACTGGTAGGCTTAAAAGGTTCAAGTTAAGTGCGTATATAGAACACATGCGGATACATAAGAAATTGCATGTATAAAAAGTGGTAGTCACATACCTAACAATAATGATATGCCATGTCATATGGGAGAGTGTGTGCTTTAAAAGCATATCCTGTGTGTAAGGCCGTATACATAGTGGAAAACATATGTAGTAACTACGTGAAATCCATAAGGAGCTTTGATCAAGGGAAGCAAGCAGCAGGCAGACTGGCAAAAGCAAAAGCAGCCAGACCAGAACAGCCAGCAGCAACTAGATAGATGAGAGAGAGAGAGAACATTTTTTCTGTGTTTGTGTGGTGTGTGTGTATATGAGAGAGCTTTCCAAAATACAGTTTACAGTTTAACTTGAATATTTATACTTGTTGTTGTTTAGTTCACTTTGAAATGCTTGGACCTTAACATTATACCACAAACGATTAGTAGTATCAGCAGTGGTAGATGTAGTACAAAACAATAACTAAAAATACACACACATACAGTCCTACACACATCCATCCTCTTTTTTCTTTCTCTTTTTTAAATATCTCTCTCACTCTTTCAGTATTTCACTTGTTCTTTTTCCAATTTCAAAAGAGGAAGATCACATCACGGGAAGGGTAGAGTTTTTTTTAGGTTTGTGTGTATCCAATAAATTAGCCAAAGTGGAGAGGCGAATCAATTTCAAGACCAAAAGTTTAAGGTTTCCTACAAAATGGAAGTATCCCTTCGTCACTACTTATCAGCAATTGAAAAAGGATCCGATTCTGAAAGTGGAAAAATTGTGAAATGGACATTGAGAAACAGCAACTGTGCTTCTTCTCTCATCACCAGTGCAGGAAGCAGTTGTAGCGAATATTGTACTTGCGATGTTGGTTACAGTGGTTGTCAACTTGGAGTAGAAGATATTAATGCTAGTTTATTGGTTTCTTACGGTCAGACTCGTAAAAGTAATCAGGATTGTCAACATTATCAGCTTGTTCCGTCATCCATATTATCTGCATATTGTTCTACTTTTCATGAACAGTCTGCTGAACATCATCGTCAGAGTACAGAAAGGACCTTGAGTGTGTTAGTTAATGAGAAGGAAAGTTTCGTTATAGATTTCACTGGCCCTGTTAACAGCCAAAATCAGTGTCACCATTTCTTTTACTTATGATTGTAATGAAAGTTAAATATCCTAAGATTTTAATTATATATGTGTGAAGAATCCACGTATCCTAGATTCATTCATGCTATTAACGACAAACGCCAGCAAAGAAAATGTAAGGATTGTAAGTATAATCTTTACATGAGATTGCGTATCTATTCAAATCAAGAACAATTGACCATGTTGCTGTGAATAAATAAATAAACCTGTAAACTTATAGTCTCCAGTTTAACCCGCAATTTGGGTTACAACTCGTAGAGTGAAAGGCATTAGTAAAATAAACTTGATCATGTGAGGTAATTAAAAATCTGTATTTTTGGAAGAGCTCCTGCAGGGCAAAGTTTGCTCGGTTTAGAAATTAGAAGTGAATTAAATTGTAAGGGTGTCCAGTTCACTTTGTCCAGTGCAGGGGCAATGCAAGCAGATTGTGTTAGGTTTAAGGTCAGAAGGTATGCTGGTAGAGATGGACTAGGAGATGGTGTAAATTCCAAGTATTTTAAGCAAGACCTAGAAACAAGCATCCTAGATCGATAAACAGGAGAAAGCTGGTATTTTAGCTTTAGGAAACAAGCTAAATGTCCTATATATACCTAATCGGAATCGGAAACATATGAACATAGAATATTTTTCTTTTGCGTGTCGTACCTAGGTAAACCGAACCGTTTAAAGTTAACTAAAAGTTGGTGTACGATAGGGAAATTTGGATAGGTTTGATTCGGTAGTCAGATACACGATAGAAATTTATCCTATAATTGAACTCGAAAATTAAACCAGTGTAATTTTGTTATTAATAATTGACTCAGGCTAATACTGGTCCTGTTAAAAGAGATATTTTAATAATTACTATAAATATATAAGATTAGAAAATTCCACGGAGCAATTATGCAAAAAATGGTGGATTTAGAACGTACAAATTTCGCGTCAATTCTCGCCGCATCTACGGCATCGTCGTCGTCGACTTCGACTTCGTCATCATCAACCTCTTCGTCGTCAGCATCCCCTTTGTCACCAGAGATGATGATTAGGGCAGGATCCTCGTCACCGTTCTCATCAGTTTCTACGATTTCCTCAGATCCAAAGACGCCTTCTCAGTTTCTCATGGGTCTTGGAATTCAAATCCTGGAAGGTAGACTGCCTGATCATAAACAAGCCAAAGGATTTTTGGAAGGGGACCATTGTACAAGTCTTTTCAAAAGTGTGTCACACTTCTGTGATTACGAGACGAATCCACTAGTAAGTCCATTTTTATATGTATATCTGAATTTCGCAATTTTTCCATAATTCCAGTCATTTTTATGCTTACGTCATCTTATTCATGCCCTTCTATTGATATTACGTTTACTTGATCGACTATTGCATAAGAAATTTCATGAGTAAGCGTCCGTAGAATTCCAAGAAAAGGGAATCATCAGAATTTTGACGTACTGCGTAGCCATAAGGATGCTTGTGGCTGGCGTATGATGTGGATGGTGTATGGAGTAGGCAGCACAGCATGCACTATAATACGTAGCTTGTACGGATTCTCCCTTTTTTCGAGTTTCCTTTGTGCAGCTTTATACTTAAAAGCGATAAGCTTATACTTGTGCAAAAAGCAATGTGTAATACAGACAGGATACATAATGATAGTATGACATGTATTTATCTATCTTTTCCAGTGCCGTCAGCTAGCATCTCTTCAATTTCTACTGATGTCTGACCCTTCCAATTTGACATTGGAAGTTGTCCTAACGCCTGCTAAACTTGCAAGCAATAACGAGTTCAATAACAGCAGCGGTTCAACACTCAACTCAAATGCAAACAGTGCGGTTCAAAATGAAATGCTCATTGAAAGGTGGAGGGTGACCTTGGTTCCTCAGGAAGAAACCAGCTTTGAAGCTTCCACCGAACTTGGTGGTAATAGAAGTGGTTCCGGCAGCCCGATTATGATGAATCCTAGGAACTTGCATAATGCGGTTCGATCCTTCCTTCACTTCTCACAGTTGGCGGCTTGGCTATCGAAAAAGAAGGAATTTACTTCCGCGTGGAAAGTCCGAATCGATATGGCAGATAGCGGCGCTGCTCTCAAAGAAGGATGGGATAGGCATGAGTTTCCAGCGGTGGCTTTGGAAAGTCATAGTTTCTGGGACACACATAACAATCATAATCACCATCATCGGGGATGGAACAAAGGTCGGAGTAATTCCAAATGGATGGTTAAAGTAAGCACACAATTTTATCAGTTTTCGCACACAAACATTGCGACATTTGTACGGACAAGTTATTGCAAAAACGAGGTTGCATTGCATAACAAAAAAGGTGTATGTGCAAACCCAGACTATACTGGCATTTCAATTGGAGGTCTACCTTAGTAGTAAAGGTTTACGAGATAAGATATGGGAACGGCATTAGAGCATCACTGTTCCAATATATATCGGGAGCAAGACTCCCTGTTTCAAACGAATGAGTATCTATGTGGTTTTTATACCACGTACTAATGTTATAATGTCTGGCGTATTTCTACCTTCTTTAAATCTAGGTCACGGTGGACTCATTACCAAGAATGGAGAATTTTCCTCCACTTCCAGTTCCATGTCATATTTCTAGTATTACAAAACCATGTCTTTCAACAAACAAATCTCAAATGTTTTACGGCACGCTTGGGGAGAATGAAGAGAGCGTCTCTGGCGTACGAATACGATTTAGAGGTGGGCGAAGTCGAAGAAGTCATGCAAGCGGTGGATCGTCTTCTCACAGGAGACCTAAGGTACCGCTTTCATTCAAGATGACAATGAAAAATCTGCATGCATAAGCTAAACTAACGGCTGCTGAGATTAAGAATCGTTTGCACACAATGAGTCATCCTTTCCTGTTATCTTATTAGAACCTCCGAATTGCTATTCCTGAAGCTACTCAGACAACTGAAGATGATGAAAGTACCTCAAACGTTATTAGCTCGAATGAGTCTTTAACTAAAGATGCGTTCTTAGCGACATTAGCCGGGAGCCAAAATGTGAAAATTCCTACACTCAGAGAAAAATTGCAGTTTGAAACGAGTCTTAACCGAGCAACGAGTCTTGTGTTCCATAAATGTGGTCTCCCACTCACTTCAAGTCCGGCGCCTATACGAAGATCTGGAGTTGAAACTGCCGCTGGTCGGTTTGACTTCGACTCTAGTCTTTTGCCGAAATGTAGTCGGGGAAGGGCTATGGGCTATCCTCATTTCCATGGGCAAAGGTAAGCGACTATCCAATTCCATAAAATATTCAATTTTTTTTATCTAGGGTTGTTTGGGGGGATGTTAAACGATGATTAAACATCGTTTTACAAAATACGCAGGTTGTCCGAGCCTAGTCAGTCCCTTCTCGGGTCATTTGAAGAGTCAGTGTTTAATGGTCGCATAGAGCCAGTCTCAACAGTGGAAGGATTCACTGCCGAGGTGGATGTTGGATCATCTCACAATTTCAAGCTCCCCGTCACCGTTTTCTTCTATACGTTCTGTGATAACGACAGAGTGTCAGCACCATACATGGTAAGTCTTGTAGTTCCGCGAGATTTCTTTTTTTGCATCGTCAATTGGTTTTTTTTCTCAGCTCTTAACTTACTTCAAGCAAGCGTCAGTAGCGTTACGTCATCATTCCTATTTCCTATAGCTGTTATAGACCTATATAGACCTATATCTAGCTTAAAAGTTCTATTTCTGATCATGTGCAGGCAGCATGCAATATCTGTTTTTGTTGGAAAGAACAAGAAAAATGTTCTCGATTTGAAAACATAGTGAACCCGACTTTGTTGTTTGCGATTTTGCATCTTCACTTGATAGCATTTATTGCATGAAGACGAGGTAGCAATGTAAATGGAGACCTTGGTCCATGTTAATTACCTCTTCTCATCTCACCTTGATGTTTTTTTTGCTTTCACGTGGTTTGCTTCTCTCACATATGTCGTATATGCTAAATGCAGTATTATGTATATGTGAGATTTAATAGTTCGAAGCTTGCATCACTTTCTATATGTTTACTTTATCCTTGTAGTATCTTGAATCTATTTTTTCTCACCACGGCACAGAATATTTTGGCCTGCTGCTGGAATCGTACAAAATAAAAACTCTTTCATTTACATAACCATAGCATACAAAGTGCAGAACAAGAGTGCCAAAAATACAAGCTATTTTGCTTATCTACTACTTTGCAATACTCTCCATGTTCCATACATATATGCTCATCACATCACATTTATGCAATATTTTACAGGATATATAGTCAATCATGACAGCCATGGTTAAGGCCTTAGTTGATGGTAGCTTGCGAGTTACTTTTTTTAAATTTCAAACTAGAAAAGTATATTTATTCCGATAGATTTTTTTTTCTGATGATATTCTTTTTGGCAAATAGCCCCTTTGTGGTGCGTGTTCTAGTTAGGTTGTTAATGTTGATGGAGATGTTTGCTCATTCAATACAGCATGGACATGGAATACGACTACTGTATCAAGAGCAATACCGTTTTTCACCTCTACACGTATACACCAAGTTTTTATGGCTGTTTTCCTAGTTTTCATTATCCGCTCGCGTTTCCCCATCGAAATCAAGTATTAAAGTAGCAACAAACAACAACATGCAGAGGCATGTAAATAAATATATACGTCAATTACGTGTATCATCAAACAAATCCTATTTTGCAAGTTATCGAGTCGAGATGAGTTTATGTTTGCATGTGATTTTGCTGTAAACACTTCATGTTGGAGATGTAAGAGAGGAAATTCGAAGGAAAACGGAAAATAGGAGGAGGTTTAGGAATTTGCTCGCGCTACTCTCAAGCATTCCAAGTGAAGATATTTGTAAAAGCTCTTAAAGACAAATATATGTGGATTACTGTTCACAACTATCACTACTCTAATACATGCAGCTGCGAGATAAGGAAGCAAATGAGAACAAGTTCAGTTGTCAGAAATTCATGGTGATTGATCGGTTCACTAGATGCGACTGAAGCGAGATCTACTTACTTTTCTGATTTGAGCGAGAAATGAATCGAGATTAGAGTTGATGTAAACATAGGATGATGAATTGGTCAATGATGTTTGTTCTGGTGAGGGTTAAGCTCCATGGATGAGATGTTATTTGAATTAGGAAGTCAGTAGAAAAGTCATTGAATAGCCACAGGATTCCCTGTATTTGCATGATTTGATAATAAACTTATGAATACTTACAATTAGTTAGTAAAGTACTTGTCAAGTAATCAGCTTTTTGCTATGCGATTTAGTTGGTGCATATTATGAGTTGCTTTTTGTCCCTATTTTGAAAGGTGGGAATTCATTATCAATAGCCGATTATTAGCTCCCAATCTTAAACAATATTGGAATATGCATCATCTCTAAAGTAGCCAATTAATAAAATACTCGTTTTAAAATTCTCGTAATGCTCACAACCGTTGCATTTATGAAAATATGTACATGCAGTATGACTAACTAATGAAATATGTAAATTTTGTTTGCTCCTAGGCCCATGTGACATTATCACCAACCGTGTATCCTGTTCCACGTCGTGGCACACTTCAAGTGACACTGTACAATCCAATGAAAACTGTGGTCAAGATGTTTGTTATCAACTATGATCTTTCAAGCATGCCAGCAAACAGTCAAACTTTCATTCGCCAGAAAATATTATTTATGCCTTTGGACAAGTCAGATAGGGACCCTAACGCTCGCAAATGGCTTAGATACCTGATTCATCTTCGGTTTGGGAGCTCTGCAGACGGAAACAAGATTTACTTGCACAAGGACATCCGAATGATTGTTCTCCAAAAGTCAGATGCGGATACTGCTGTTGGACTGTCATCAGTGACTCGTAAAGGTGCATGCCACGATAAAAATGAACATGGCGCCTCTGCAATAACTTCAACACCGTATGAACTTCGGAGTTTTACGTACTTTGCAGATGCTCCATCTTCAAAGCAGTAGTGTGATCAATTTAACAGTTGAAGGTTAACGATTCTCCAAAGCAGAATGTGAAAACTACTCTTCACTGGTTGACTTCGTTCGTATGTGAGTAGAAAAATCGCAGTGTGTACAAAAGTTGTAAAGATTCATTATATATAATTATAGTTAAAACGATGTGTGCAGTAATATAGATGAATTCAAAAGAGACGAATACAAAAATGTATCCTTTTCTTAATAAAAAAACCTAAAATGCATATTTGTGTTGTGTAGCATTTACTTTAAGCTTAAAGTAAATTATTCTTTGAGGGAAAATCATGTACGACGTAAGTTGACGAAGGCGACTACACCATCATACAGCACAGCGGCAACATATTTAACGAGTTTCGGAGAACTATCTTCGGATGCAGCACTTTTAAATCATGCTTCCAATAATTTAATATGACTCCTTTTAAATATATTCATTTGCCCCAAATATCATAGTCATTCTTTGTTTATTGGATTTTTATAATTTTTACGTATTCAATTGAATTCGGCATTGTATACTAAATATCGTAAATATTTCATAATTTTCCTTGCATCATTCTTTCTGACGATGTGCGCTTAGCCTCTGATTAAACTTTTTAATCTCACGTGTTCGCTTGCTTTTCTATTCTAGTACCTTTTTCTTCAGTTGATAAACATCCACTGGAAGTTTTTCCTGTGGCACAGAATTTGAAGAAAGATTCTGATTCAAAATATTATCATAAGCTTCGTATGGTTCCACTAGTGCTGGAGGAAGTAAGGAGTATTCCAGTCCACGCCGATGAATGCAATACAGATGAACAATTCCGATTAGAGCCAAGGTCATTGCTATAACTGTTATAGAAAGCAAGACCATCATGCATACATACGAGGTCTTTAACCATTTCACATTGTACAGCATTTCTTGGCAGTTATACTAAAGTCAAGATGCAAATCAGGATGAATTATACATGGAACACCATGAAATTCGGTTAAAAATTATTATAATTTGAGGTGTATCATCCAGCTCACAGTTTCTGTCTCAAAGTCTTCCGTTGTAGATGAGACGCGGCCTTCGTCTGGAAACGATTTACCTTCCACCTCCTCAACATCATGAATATGATGATCGTCAATCTCATATGGCTCTCCTTTTCTATTCTTTGGACGTACTATTAAAGAAAATGTATGATCCGGGTATGCGTCACAATCTTCTAATATGTCACGTGGGTATCCATAAAGTTTTGCACCTCCAGATGAGAAAATATATTTGCTTAAAATAGCAACGGCATTTAGCATAATTGCAGTTGTTGAAAGGATATTACCCTAGAATATTTAACAGTTGATTTTATCACGGTATAAAAAAAAGAACTTGGGTGTCTCGTTAGGAAAATCAAATCGTACAATAATGAAAGAAGTTTTTTTCAATTTCTTTGTCATAGCGTAAATTGATACACCAGAGCCGAGAATCATCACTGCCATGGACAGGAAAAATATTGCAATTGAATAAAACAAATCTGATTGTCCATAAATTAGACGAAAGTTGTGAGACACGGCATTCCCAAAAATGGCGAGAAGAATGAACGCGGAAATCTGAAAACAGCATTAGGGAACAAAGGGTCCCCCCGTTGTAATATCTAAATGGAGCACTCCTTGTAGTTTTGACGTCATAAAAATTGTGACAGGGATTGCATTGTGATAAATAAACTAAATTTTAACTAGCTGTTGTATTATTACCAAATTCACAAAATAGCATCGGATGCATCTTCTCTTCAGATAAATTATTTTTCGAACCACTGATGATGCTCTTTCTACTCGACGAATCAACTCGCTTCTGGTGGGGGCGACTGCTTCCACGTTATTGTTGTTAACATTTTCGCGAGCCATATTTCATTAAAGGCTATAAAACGACAGAGGATTGCTTAACCAAAGGAGTTTATTACATGGCCGGTTCCAGTCCACTGAAGTCATTTTGGTGTACATTAAACCACAGACCTAAAAACAAATTCTTTGCAATAGTATTGGATATTTTAAATTTTATGGCTGGTGTGGTTGGGATTACTATGACTATGACTGACAATAAATTAAGGCAATACCACCAAATGCAGGTGTGTGAATGTCTGTAGGTACTCAATAAACGATTAAGGATTTAATAGAACGAAGTTTCGCAGAAAATATTCTTTAAAAATGCAGAAGAATGATATACGCTGACGCAATATGTCAATTTTGAACACCCAGGACCTTGTGCAGGGCTCGAAGGACCTTTTAGATTAGGCGCATTAGCAATACAGTTTGTTCTCCTTCCAAAATGCTGAAGAATGATATATTACACGCCATATATTAGTTTTTGAAATTTACGACCTTACGCAGGGCCTGATGGACCATTTGAATTTCGCTGATAAGCAATAGTTAATTAGCCCATCTCTGTAGGTATTGATAGCAGAAAACAGAATTTGATAAAATCAAACCGTTTAGCCAGAAGAGATCGCGGAAAACGTACACTTTGAAAGGTACTGCAGGACCTTAAGGGCCCTTCCGATATGGCCTATAAGCAATAGATAAGAATTCCATCTCTTTAGGTATCGACAGGAGAAAACAGAATTCGAAAAGGTCAAACCGTTCTCCGAGGAGAGCTGACAAAACATGATCAGTTTTTAATGTTCGGCCGGCGGACAGACATACAGACTAAAACTAATGAGAACTTAATAAACTTTGTGGCATCAGCAAAGTTCGCTTACGTTACTTACAACGTCTCTTGCATTTTCTCTTTCCCTGTACTCACTCTTTCCTTGTACTCGGCATCTTGTCTTAAGGTTCGCTTTGTTTCCACGTCTCTTGCGTTTTCAAGTTTTCTGTATTCAACATTTAGCCGTATTCCCTGCTTCGCTTGCTGGTTCTTTTCTTGCTCTTTGTGGTCTCTATCATGTCGAATAGCCAGCATTCTTTCTGCTTTTTAGAACTTGGCCGGTAAGTAGGTTCCTTCTTGCCGTTTCACTCCGTCTTGCTCCCCCATTGGCTACTCGTACACTGTATTTATTTAACACCAAGACGTAATTTTGGATGTTCCTTTCTCGTTATTACATCTTTAATTTAGACCATTCCTAAAAATTCATAGAACTCTGGGATTGAACTCTGGAAGGTCTTGTTTGAACAAATGATCACGTTCAAAATAATTTGACCATTTATGTCTGTCATCATTTAGGTCTGTCATCATTTTCTTTGATTTCTTTAGAGGCGGCAAACAATCGGGATCCTCGTCGAATTTGAGACGAATTTGATTTGAATTTGAGTTGGCGTTCCCAGTCAACACTTTTATCATTTTTTCTAAGTCGCAGAAGAACTGTGCTGGAAAGACCGTGACTAGGATTGATATATTATCCAGCAACGGCTGTTATAAAATAATTACAAGTTACATATAATCATACATACCATAACAGTGTACTTACTTAAAGTCAAAAAAGATTATAGTATAAGTAGCTTGTGCAAACCAAGGCCGTATACAGTAATATGGTTATGGTAATACAGCGGTAACTATAACCATATTACTGTATACGGCCTTGGTGGAAACATGCAAGGCTTCGGTCATTCGGTGATAAGGTCACGAAGAGCGTCAGTTTTGATTCGTCTATTAATAGCGTTCAACATGTAATCTGCATTCATTGCAGCTAGAAATCCATCGGTCATCGAGACCACAAACAAATCTCGGAACTTGTTCCATTCGATTGTAATCGCTTCTGCTTTCCCAATCACTTCCTGTCTTGTAGCGACTATAACTTGCGATGTATTTTAAAAAACTATCTCCCAAGGATCTTGAGGGTTCTTGATAATTGACTTGACCGGAATTCCATACTCAATCATGCCGTCAGTTATCTTTAACACATGACCAGAAAGTTTCACCGGTGTCATAGCGTAGGAAATCCGCCTATACTCTTCGACGTTTGACGTCCTATGAATTTTCGTTACGCAAGTTTCTTTTTGATCTTTCCGTTCGATAAATGTTACCGAATCGCCGATATTTACAAGGAAAACATGGGAATTTGTAAACAGCATGCCGGTGAAACAGGTTCCTAAACACAAGAGAATAATATTATAACCGTTATAAATTCTCTGCCATTGTCGAATTCGAATATATTACAATATTAAAATAAATTCATCTACGTACCTGATACTTGAAACTTTTCCTGAAGGCACATGCTCTCCGTTACCGGCCCTTATCCCGCTGACCCATTATCCCGCCGAGGCACCTTATCCCGCTGATCACTTATCCCGCTGCGCACTTATCCCGCTAGACCTTTATCACGTTGACCACTTATCCCGCCGTACTTTTATCACACTGACCACTTATCACGTTGACCACTTATCACGTTGACCACTTATCACGTTGACCACTTATCACGTTGACCACTTATCACG
>JAHZNA010002158.1:0-21285 GCA_027743935.1 Sinodicranocentrus sp. ZH6
CTCAAGTAGTTTACCTGAAATTCACTTTCGAATCCGTCTTCCGTGCATTCATAAGGGGTCATCATGATTCCAGCTGGAAGAAAAAAGGTAAATGCAAATTGGGAAGATTAATCTTTTTTATCGGAGAAGAGTTCTAAAATTACCGCTGTTGAGTAGAATGTCAATGCGATTCGTGATATGGAGCATTTTCTCAGCAAACTGTTTTGTAGACGAGAGCAATTTCAAGTTTAGCTGGAGAAGGTTAACTTTTCCAGAGTCAATAACTTCATCTCGTATTTTGTCGATTTAAGATTGGCTTGCAACAGGATCTCTTGCACCTGGAGAAAAAACATTTAAGCAAGTTGGTATGCTATCCCTCGTGGTCCTCCTGTAATCACGACGACTTCTGCAGGTCGCCCTAAAATGTGTAGTTGAATTAAAATATTGGTCATTTAAAATACATGACATTTTGAATGTTATCAATTCAAGTTACTGATTTCATTGTCAGGATTGTATCTACCCTTCCTCGACAAGATATCTCTGAGTGAGTTTAGATCCAAAAGGACCACAAACCACAATCATGCCCCACAATAAGTCAAGAGTTGAGTAAAATTCGTGCTACCCAACTACTACTACTACTACTAACCTACTGTTCCTTTTCCCCCTTTTCCTATGTAAAAAAGCATTTCAATGCCAAACTGCTCCTCATTGTACCGCTTTCAATTTAAAACTGGTCAAAATAACAAAAAAAAGTTTTAAACATTAAAAGTCAGAAATAATGAAAAAAATCAAAGGGAAATAAAGGTTTCAGGTGTATTTATTTATTCAACTGGAAAAATATTTCACAATTGCGTTCCCCCGTTTTTGTTAATATTGTACTTTTAAAAAATACCTCTGTAACTATAAGCATATTTAGCATATTATTCCGTAATAATTTTAGGACAAGAAAAATAACTTTCCTATAATAGCAAGTTCATCACAGATTTTTTCAGCCATTCATATAACTTGCTCGTTGGTTAGTATCCCTTTCACTTTCAAGTTTATGACTAGTTGTCTTCTATACGAGTTTTTTCCCGTCCTTCTAGTCAATCATATATGACCTCGTAATATTCCACTTGTTAGTTTGTTTTTCTATCGGCACTATAGTCTAATAAGGAAAATGCGCAAGAAGAAAATGTTTGCATGGTGCGTTACGTACTTTCAATCTTGAGCAAGAAATAAAATTGGTTCCTAAACGAGTGGAAAAATCATTTTTGGTGGAGCGCAATGATTCACAATTACTATGTCAGTTCAACTTGAAATAAAAAGTGCATTCTCTTAAATTTATATTGCAATCAAAAGTCATAATACCCAGAATCGTGCGATTCGAATTGTACATCAAATCATGGAGTGCGTACAAAATGATTAAACAAATACCATTTTGTTCACCCTTTTGCAGTCAACAACATCCTACAAACTTTGACCTTTCAGTCTGTTCATTTTACAGGAAATATTTTTCAATATTTTCATCATCATCTTCGTCAAGTGATTATTCATGTAGTAAAGTCATCTCGGATTAGGTTACTGACTTAGGCACGGAAAAAATCCCAAGGGAAAAAGTTAAACATAAAATAGCTCTTGTGTCCTTTTTGTTTCTGTGAAGACCATTTCCATTATTCCGTTTTTTCTTCTCAGAATGCTATGTAATTGATCACACAAGCAAGGGTTGGCGGTTGCGTCTCCAATCTTCATTTTTATTGCTTGTAAAGCCAAGTAAAACAAAAATCCACAATTATACTGTCTGAAGTCTCACTCAACTCAATCCAGCTGTGTGCTTATTTTGTTTTGTGGATGGATGGAATGGTGACAGAAGTTTACTGTCGAAAGCTTGCTCATTTAATAGTTTAAGAAATACATTTTCTTCATTTCAACTTTCAGCCATAAGTTTTAATACGCTGAACTGTCGTTCCTGTTGTAAATGAAGCATTAAGTATGCGTTAAATTACAAAAATCTCATCTTCTTTTCCAGCCTCTTGTAGCACACTTCCTCTTGGCTTTGTTTTTGAGTTGCACATGAAATATGTACCTATGTACCTACATCTTCATCACTCCTTGTGATTCTTGTTTATTACATACAGGACAAAATCTGAAGGGGAAAAGGCAAGCAAGACTCGAAAAATCAAAGAGCCGACGGAGCTCTAGATGTGTGTCATTTTTTTTGCTTCTGTGAAACCCTACAGTGAAATGGGATTACCATTTTCATCATTCTGTTCTTCCTCTTTGAGTGCAATTGCTAACTCAAAAGGGGCTCCATTTTTATTGCTTGTAAAGCTGATGAAGTGAACCAAAGAAATTTACTCATGCCCTGATTATTGTTTTCAGTTTGAGACTTTGAGACTTTTGTAAGTGAAATAGGGATGGAATAGCATGATGTGAAGAAGTTAATTTTATCCTTCTCCCATACATTTTGCAGAAGAAAATACATGGACATGGACGCATGTTGACTATTTGTAATATTATTCTACATCCAACACTCTTCATATTCATTCCTGGGATAGATGTTCTAGTCGTTCTCTGACTTTACGTTCTTCATCACTCCGAGATAATTAAAAATTTGTTTGGTGTTGCTCTTGTACTTTCTCACAATTTCACAGTCACAAAAAGGGGACAGTTGGTCATTTTGTTTGGGTGGGACACCTTTAACACTTAAATATTTAAACTTAAGTTTGAAGTTTAATAAGACTTGTGGTACAATATGAGTGTTATACGAACGCACACTCAAGTTGCGACGGTTGGAAAAATCGTGAAGTGTAAAAAAGTCTTGCGATAAAAAAGCAAGTGATTTTGTTGAAGTTAGCATTTAAGCTAATTACTCTTAACAGAGATGTGAAAGTTATTGTTTACTATAGTGCGTTCAGCAATACTAACATTATATACCACTATAAAAAAATCATTTTTATTTCAGGAGTGGGCAAGTGGGCTCAATTTGTGCTTAGTGACTGGTGACTTGAAGTAAAAACTGCTTTGTGATAACCAATTCTTGATTAGTTCATGGATATCTTAGTGTGGATTATCAATGGACATGGTTGACAGAATGTTTTGGTCAATAAGTAAGTCGCTCGTCTGATATTAATATTATACTCATATCTCTGTAATAATTTTTTTCTCGATTTTATTGCACTGTCCAGTAAGTTTCAACGCCATTTATTTATATCTTACTTTGTTTTGCAGTTACAGAGCAGAGCCATAATTTATTCGACCGAAGGAAGTTTGCTTAGTGAACAATGGATCTCACCAGCAAGCAAACATGGATCTTACTGGCCGGAAGCAAGGCGTATTTGACAAAAGTAAGTCTCTCCTCTTGACATTGGCAAGCAGCATTGGTGACTCAAAAAATAATTATGATTTTCTAAACGAGATCTTTCCTCTCCCGAATCTTCTCAAAATAGTTTATGTTTCTAGTCTTCGCAAAAAAAATGTTTTAGTTTTTATTGAAGACATGTAATCTATAAATATGACTAGGGCAGATTACTGTGTGCTTATTGAATTTAAAGTTTATGAAGTTATTTGAAGGAGCTTATCTAAATTGTTTCACACTAAGTAAGTCATGGACTTGAGTATAATAAGCAATAATGTTTGACATTTTTGGCTTTTGAGAGGTATACATTTTATTTTATAATAAGCAATGACAAATTTATTCCAGTAAATAAAGGTAAAATCATGTTGTTGGGAATATTTAGCCCTTCGCCAATAAAATGTCAGAGTAAAATCTATTGCTTTGTCTTTCGCGGAAAATAATTTCTCGGCTAATTCTAATTTATGGATTTCCAATGCGGTGATGTTACACAAGAAATCATTATTATTAGTTTATTTAAAAAATATTGCGCAGCGGAGTTCTATTCATCTAATAGATGTTTTATATATATCCAATTTTGTTTTACAGTTATTGTTCATCGCCATAATTCACTGAGCGGAAGGAATCGTGTGCATGGATTTTTTTGCAAACCTCTCGAACATTATGAATCCCACAAAACCGGCTGGAAACAAGGCGTATTTGACAAAAGTAAGTCTCCTCTCTTTCAAATTATGTAATTAACATATTGCAGCATTGTATTGTTTGGATAAAAAAGCTTTCTAGAACATAACATTTAAATACCCCTTCATGAAGAATGAAGATGGAGCAATTTTTTTTGTTATCTGAATTTTCGTGAAGGAGCAGAAGTCACTAATAAATGAGTCTTCCAATACAACTCATTACAACTGTTTATAATCTTTATTGAAGAAATAAAGTTTATAACATGCCGAGGGCAGATTATTGTGTGAATTTTAAATTTACAGAATTACTTGAATGCCTCGGAATCTTGTCTCACACAAAGCGAAGATACAAGAAACAATCATCTCCACGTCACAAAGAAATCTCTTAGTAAAATGTTGCTTTGTTGTTTCCAGAAACAAATTTGGCGCTGATTCTGATGTATGGATTGCCGATAAGGTAATATCCACGAAAAACTCACAATGCGTTTCCAAGAAATTTGAAACACCAGCACACCATCTGAATGCAAACAGCAACAATCAATAGTCACGGAAATTTCAATTTTGATGATCCTCCCCAACGGTTTAAAGCCATCAAGCAGAGAAAAAAATATTTCTACATTTAAAGTTAAGTATCAACTAGAATAATAAAATAAGTAGGTATACGTGTATAAATCTAGTTTAATTTATTTAAAGCAAATTTTCGAGCTTACATGTTCTACTCTATTGACAAACACAAAAGCTTCATTTTCCTATGAAGACAAATTAAAATCACAGAAATAAGTTTTATCTTCGCCTTCATGATCCGAAAAAAGACCCAAACAATTCTAATTTCTGTAGCATAAAATCATTTGTCCATAGGTACTTCAATTGTCATTTTTTATGTTGCAGAAATGTTTAATATTTGTTTGCAACCTGAAGCCCTGATTAAAATTTAAATTGAATTTTATTAATTGCTGGTTTAGAATAATCGCAATTTCTTTTATGGGCCCATTGATAACAGTCAGTAAATGTTATCTAAAGGGATATTTAAATGAGTTAAGCTTTTATAAGATCCACTATTCTACCAAACGTCTTATCTATTTTGTTTAATAAATGTTATCTTCGAATCTGACATTCTGTTTTAAAGAGTTGCTCCAGAGAAATTATAATTTCTTTAAACTTTTCAGGACATCAGCAAAATACATTACTGTTTTCCGTGTTAACATACACATACATTCTACTTCCATGATTATGATAACAATCGCCATGCTTTGTTTATCAATATAAATAATTATATAACTAGCTCGCGATCTACAAATAAATCACAATTACATAAGCTTACAAACGGTTTTAAATGTGAGCTAATATATATTGACATAATCCTCCACTTCATTTAGATCCAAGTTTTCTAAATTCTAAAGTTTTTCAATAAAACGTTTATTGATTTAGCATGTGTACCAAAACCATCAGCGAAGAAACTAGTTTTCGTAGAATCCGAAAGGTTGCTTTTGTTTTTCTAGATAGAAATGGGCAGAAAATGTTGATGGGAAATCAATTTGGAGAGCGGATAAAGGATTTTAAGTTATTCCTGAATTTTATTTAACTTAGGTTGAATAATTAAGGATACCTAGTTAGGATTTGTCCATGCATATTGTAAAAACATAAAACAGTCAGCTTCAGTCTTCATGCTTCCATCATTTCCCGGTCCTTCCCTTCAAAAACCCCAAAATAAAATCAGTATTTGAGAGACTGCTTGGCGCCACAGAGCAAACTTGAAAAAGGACTGACCTTGTTCCAATCTTCGTTTTCTTCTGTCGATGAAGTAAATGACTTTATTTTCAACCATTGTTCGCGGGGTTTATTTTTTCCTTCACTCATTTTGTCTGTTTTTTGGGAAAAAGTGTGTTGTAAAGATAGCATGAAGGATTATACTATAATGTTGGTGCCCATATGTTATGAACTACACATGGGAAGGCATATTCATCTTCCTTTATTGTATTTGTATTAATAATTGGCAAGTACAAGATTACTGGTTCGTTAATCCTCAATTTTTTGAATAGTAATGATTAACTCTCGAGGGGCTACTGGGGTTACGGATAGTTCTGTGTCTGTGTTGCACACTAATTGAAACTCCTCAATGCTCACACCTTTCATCATTTTTGTGATGTATACATATCTCTTGGAGGTCCGTTTCCGTATTTAGGTAGTTTTTCAAAGGGAAGTTATCATTATCAACAGCTATAAGCTTGCTCGGTATGTTTGCTTAACAAGTTTCAACAGTAGCCAACATGCATGATTTACTATGGTGGAAATGGGGAAAATATTGGAAAATTAGCGTAAATGTGGAATCGGTAGTATGTTGAAAATTTTAGGTACTCTATTTGTATGAAGGGGTATTAAAAATTATGGTTTGTGCTACAAATGCAAAGAGTAAAAGTGTTTGTAGCTTTAAAATATAGTTTTTCTAAACCCCCACCCTTCCACGGTAAAAAGCATGCTTTAACACAAAATGCAAAATTCACTACGGTGGGGCGGGGAAACCAGAAACGAATTTGTGCAATTGTGGAACCGGGTAGTAGATATAATTTTAGGTACTCCATTTGCACAGAGAGGTATTAAAAATTATGGATGGTGTACACAGTTAAAAATTTGTTTTTTCTAAACCCCCACCCTTCCACGGTAAAAAGCATGCACTAACACAAAATACAAAATTCAAAATTTACTATAATGGGGATGGGATAGTAATTTAAAGCACAGCGTCGGAATGCATTTGAAAATTATTAACGTACAATCAATGACGCCCCTTTTTCCTCGAGCTAGATGGGAGAAATTTAAGAACTTTTCATTCTGTTTTTGGCCTTTCCTGTGTGACTACGCACTACGGATACGGTTGATCGTGCATTTGTCCTGTTATTTAGATTTATAATGCTCAGAAACCTTGATTTATTTTAATCAAAAACATAAAACAAATCTAGTTCGATCGTTGAGTCGTCGTACTTGAACATCCGTTGTTGGTATAATTCCACTAAATGTATTTTATAGTAAAGTTTGATTTTGTAATGGGAATGGACATTTTGAAATATCATTTATTGAGTTCTCTTCCTAAAACTCTCAGATCCTTTTTGGGAATCTCTGGGGACAGCCATAACCTTGAAATCTTGTTTGTAAATCATTCATCCATTGATCTTATCATTCTCTTAAGCTCTCTACAACTCAGAATAAAGCTGTTATTATTTGTAACTACACGCCTCTATTTGATAGCACTTATGTTACAGCTCAATCCACGAGCTTCCACATACAGTACATATTGCATGAGACACTGCTGTCAGTTTTCCCTGCAATTTTTTTGAAAAATCGGAGCCTGAATCGTCATCTCAGGGGTTGTAGACGAAGTATATGCATTCCAACATGTATATTATGCATGTTGATTGCAACACATTTTCCTCTATTTTGACAGCTAAATTTTTTGTCTCTGAATCCAGAAGATTTCTAATGATGTATTTCAAATGATTTTAGAGTGTACAGCGTGAATTTTATTCACATGAAAGTTGACGGAAGCCATATCCTTGTATTAGTTGCTGCACTGCTGACATTTAAGAGCATTCAAAACACGCATGTTTTTTTGAGTCATTGTCAGTAAATCTTCCTTTAGATCCATTTTTAACTCCAATCTGAAATTCACCATCTTGATATTCTGTATACTCTTAATTCATTTAAGCAATGTTTTAAAATGATAAGAAATAACCACTCGAGTCTGAGGATTACTCAGGAGTACCCTGAAAACGAGAAAATCGATAAAAGTCCTCATTCTTTACTGGTTTTTATGTAGTCCTTGTGGAGGGACCAGATGTATTAGTAAATGTTGGGGGACTCAAATTCTTTTCTGGTGCTTGGACTCCGTGTTCAGGTATGAAGGGTTGTTCTTTGTCATCTAACATATCGTTTAATGGGATCCCTACAATCTGTGACTCTGGCTCTGAATTAAGTAGTCTAACGACCGAGTAATTCATCTATGAAGAGTTTTATACATAAAATAATGGATAAAAGAATATTTACAGAACATAACGGTATGCTGGCATTAAAGCAGACTGATCTTGTAGAAAAGGCTCAATCCAAAACTAAGCCTGCGTCAAAAAAGGATAAATAACATCCCTTCCTGGATTTGGGGCATCACGTTGAAAGTAGGGATCACCACAAAGCTCATTCATCTTAATATTTTCAAAAAATTGTTTTATGTTGTTCGTCCTTCTTGTGTTCGTCCTCCGGGATTATCTAAAATTCTTCACACTGATTGTAACGTGTGTGGAACATTCATAAACCTGGTAATTAAATCTTCGAATTGTTGGTTTGAAATTTGGAGGTTGATAAGTTGGCTGTCCTTCTCCTTCAGGTAAACACTGATCTAAACCACCGGAAGTAGATGGCTGAGGCCGATGGTCAATGCAGGTTAGATTTTTTTCTAAATTCTGTACAACCCTGTTCTCTTCTGTTTCAATGATGATCGTGGAGTTGGTTATGGATCTGAATTTTGATTTCCACCTTGAAAAATTTGTTCCATCCGTAGTTGCGAGCTCAACGAATATTTAATTTTGAGCTTTCTGAATTTTTCTGCCAAGTTTCTTTCCAGCAACATTTACGCATGCAAATGCTCAAATTTTAGTGTGTAGTAAATAACTAAAGATCAGAGCTGGAAATTAAATCAAAGAAGGGCGGGTGTGGGGTAGCTGATTTGTAGGGTTTGGTTGTTCCGACAATTAATCGGAAATACGTTTTGCAACATACATTTCGGTGCCCTACAGCCCTAACAATGCATAAATTCAAGCTGATGTACATACCTTCATGTGCATGTTTTGGATATATTTTGAATGTGTTTTATTTCTCAACAATCGATAAATTTTTACATCAAACGTAGATTGGAATACTCCTCAGAGTCTAACCTTAAATCGAGGAAACACTTCTCAATTAGGTTTAAGCCTCCCATCGAAAACTCCAGAAGTTAGAGCTCTATCATTTTAGGACACGAAGACTTAGTGATCTCGATGCTTGGAGTTGGAGTCCCTTTTATACTCCAGGGATCCTCCAAGCTCGCATCTCGCACATACACATTACAAATTTACATAAGGCTGCAAGTGGTCTACATCAAGACACAGATGTGCATTGCAGTTACAGTAAAAATAAAATAAATATGGAATAACAAAAAATTCTTATCAATACAATAAATGTCGAGGACATAATTAAAATTGTGACTTTTCATTTGATTGACAATGCTTGGTGGTATATACCAATAAACAAAGTGGCTGGTGAAAGTGGGAAGAAAGATTGAAAATAATAATACTTTTAATCTCTTTGTGATCTTTATTTATGGTCACAAGGCAAAAGTTGGAGCCCATCTCCTGCTACTGCACATGCAGCAGCCAGGTTTTCCCACGATATTTGATAACCTGAAATCATGCTTGACACTTGTCAGAGTGTCAAATAGATGGTCACCCAAAGTGTAAGAATGGAAAGGTGAAGGAGAAATGTATGCATTTGCAAATATAAAGGTGGGGAATTTATTGGCCACATCAGTAGAGAACTTGGAAAACTACAAAGATGAATCTCTGTAGATATGGCAATTTTAATGCTGACCCCGAATTGAACAATGAAGACAATAAACTGGAACAATAATGACTAAAACCATGATAGACTGGAGTTCCCTATCTGGATTGCGCCATAATAAAAAATGTCTTGGAAAATAGATAAATTTGATAAAGAATCACCCAAGGATATCATTCTTCGATAGTCGTAAGCGAACAAGAGATGAAACAAGAATTTATTACTAACATTAAATATCTGATATTAATGGTGCATTATTGATTATGAAATTATGAATGAATTTTGATGGATAAAATATACCTTATAACAAAAAGACCTTTTACTCATCCTCCGAGGTTACTTCCTGGATTACAACGTCCAAAAGTTTAAAGTTTATGCAGCTATCCACCGTTTGAAAGTATTTTCACATTTAAAATTCCAAAATCAGAAGTTCACCAGTGCAAGTCCTTGCTTAAGATGATCCGTTTCCTGGGTGAAGAATAATGCTGATAGGAACGGGATAAAAGATGCAATTGTTCTTCGACAAAGAGCTCCTACAGTTACTTTACGTCATGAGAACTTTAAAAGATGGGCCTTGCGCGTTCTCGTTGTACTTACTCGTTTGTTTAAGCTGATTTTTGTAAAATGAATCAATAACACTGTAATATTTAATAATCAAGATGAATTAGCTCAATTCAATCCTGACGTTCCTTCATTTTAGTAGTTTCCTCCTGGGGGTGGTTGCTGATTTAAATTTGGAGGATTGTTTTCTTTTTCCCCTTATTTTTTATTCGAGGGTTAATTAAAACACGTCAGACTGGCCCTACTGCGAATGGAACTATCAATTTATGTCCTCAATGAACTGCTAATTCTTTGTGATAACCTCATGTCTGCAAGTCGGTTGGCATCTATAAAAGCGTCCTTGAGCTTGAGGATTTCCTCTTCCTCCACGTCCTTGTGGATTTATCGAGTGGTATCCAAGGGGACGAACTCTGCTTGTTGGTCTGGAGGGTGAGAATTGATAAGTTGTGGGTCCTTCTCCTTCAGGTAGGCACGGCTCGAAAGCCAGAATGAGTGCTTGTGTGATCGTATTATTTGTTTTTGCTTATTTTCGTCGTTTTTTTTCATCTGCTGAACCTGAAGTGGAAGGCTGATTCTGGTTTTCATTAAGAATTTTCGGTGATAGGGATAACCTTAAGGTAGAGGTTGGTTTTTTATAACTTGTTGTGAGTTTTCCGGCACTCGTGGCGGAAGATCAATCGATATTAAATTTGGAAAGTCTTCAATATGATTTTCAAAGAGAAAAATGATTGCTTGGAGTCATCCTTTATTACTGAGGACTGAGATCAAAATAATCGCGATGGGATTTTCTCGCAAGGGAATTAGAAGCAGAAGTAGGAACTTAATTTTGTCCAATAAGAACCTTATCCACGCGATGCATCCGTCCCAAAAGCTGTTACGGGCACCAAAATAATCAAAGTCATCCATATCGTTTTGTTTTTGTTGAAAGAAGCTGTAAATATCTAATAAATGAAAGGAAAAAAAGAATATAAGTTTAAAGTGATGATCCTAACTTTATATTCCAAATTCTCATAACTTTAATAATATAACATATTGTTTAATGAAGAATCTATGCTAGTTTTGCTGGAAACAATGATAGGAAAACCTCTCTTGAAATTTAAATTTGCTCTCATAATTATTTTTTACGAGAATCTTGTTCATATATTCTCGGATTCCGACTTCAAGAAAAAAGAGAAGAAAGGAAACGCGTTATTGCTAAGCGTACATTTGGCAAAAGTAGTGCCGAAAAGTTTTTGTGGGAGAATTTTTTAAACGCTAGATATGGCTACACATAATACGTGTTTGCAATGGCGCTCACTGAAGAAGTCGATTTCATTTTGTCTATTTCCCCTTTCATAAAAGAATTTGACTCATGAATTTTTCTATAAAGATTTTTTATCATATCTGTCATTTCCTTGGTTCTTTATTCATAGTTTTCATAACCTACTGCATTCATGTTAGGTTATTGTTTAATGTAAGCTCCAGTCCACGTTGGTGTGCTCACGTATCTAAAATCGTTTTGCACCTCATACGCTTTTACCAATGTTGTAAGCAAGGAAAATGTTACAGGGCATCCCTTATTTTCTATGTACTCTGAGACGTGTTTCGGGAAGTTGCTAACCACTGTGTCAACTACTAATTCCTCTGGTATTTGTTTGAAATCACTGCCCATTAGATAATGCATGCGTAAAGGGTATGATGACATTGATTCCTAAGAATTCTTTTATGTATATCACGTCTGTTCTTTCTAATGAAACCTTGTCCATAAACTGTTTGCACAGTTTGCATTATTTCCTATACCGTCTGGGTTCACTTCGAACCACAATGTTGCTTCAGGGTGAGCGAAGGCTAATGGGAGAGCCATTTTGGCCACCTCATCTTTTAATGATTTTGCTTTTGCCAAATGTATAAAGCTGTTTAGAAACAATGAGCACTCTGACTTCATCAGCTTTTGTGAGATTAACTTGGGCATTAAGTGATCCATGCTGTCTGGTATTAATGTTTCTGTTAATGCTAAATACTTAATGTTTGCCGTTTTCTGATCATGAACGTCTGGAAATAAGTTTACATTGTATGTATTTATACTGTTTTTCATTTTGTCTCTAACTCTTAAAATTTCCAGAAATTCAAGGTTGGGTTTTCAGGAACCATTTCAAACTTTTTGGTAACCAACTAGTTGTACCATCTTGATAACTACAATTTATCAATTTCCCAATAAGAATTCGAAAAAAACCTTAATTCAAGGAAATTCAATGACCTTTATAGATTGAAAAGCTATCCGCAATTAAATAACCAAATATATGTGGAAAAACGTGGTTTGGTTCAAGATCTTTTATTTTTCGAGATTTATGCAAAAACTACACTGGCTTTCTTTAAGAAATATAGCAAATGAAAGTTATTCAATATAGCTCCAGGGCATTTAATTTAACGGTTTAAAAATTAGAATTATTTAGGGGTCAGATTTCCTACTTCTTACTATTTTAAGTTGATCAAAAACTAACCATAACCTTAGTTCACCGAATTCGCCTCACAAGCAACTTTAAAGTCTGGCTATAACCCTAAATCAAATTTTTTGAGACAATCACTTACTAAGTGCCACCGATTAACATGGCACCATGATTCCTTATGGCACCTTAGACATTTATTTCAATTCTGCCGGCTACATATCATTGTTGTTGGCTTAATCGTCCGCTGAACACTTCACATGCAGTTGAGAAATTTGGTTATACGCAGTTTGGGCTTATCATATTATGTTACATATATATATTTTCGTTTAATTAATTTACAAATGACTAATATTTCAATTCTGGATATTCCATTTCTATGGAAATAGTGAATTAAGTCGTTTGTAACTTTAATAAATTTATTTGTATAGGAGCACATCTTAGTTTATCATATTGAGGAATGCAATGTTTTGAGTTACTTAAATATTCAATTTTCTTCTTCATAACGATGAGTATAATAGTTTGTATATTATTTTCATTAAAGTTCGGTTTTTCGGATTTATTGTAATAATTATTGTCAGGTGTTATGAATTAAGAGATTAAGATAGATTCTGGTGCTTTACAAAAATTTTGTTTCGTAAGTGTAAGTTGTTACATCAATAAGTTATTTTGTTTTTGCTTGAACTTTATTTAATAACATTTATAGTTATATAAAAATATGGAGGGCATAGGTAATTAATATTGATTGATTGAGCATATGATGGATCATATCGTATGGCAGCAAATGATTATAAAGTAATAATTGCCAACATAGATATATATCATTATGTACATAGACATGACACCAAAAGAAACGCAGAGGCAGGCTTTTCTTGTAGGCCTTAAAATCCTCATTCATGTATCTGCGTCTGAAGACATCAAGTATGTGCTGTTCCATTTTCCCCCCAAGCACCTCACCAAAATGATAGAACAAAGTGTACGTCACTCGGGCTGCTTGATCTTCGAATTTCTCTTGTGATTCGCTCAAATCCCTTATCTCTCCATTACGCATGTTCTCTTCTAATGTCGTGATGAGTACTAAAGTGCAGCTACTGTCAATTCTATAAAATACCAACATACCATATTTTCAGTGAAAATCCCCCTTACAAGTTTTTAATTTATGCAAATTTTTTTTATGGAAATTTACTATTTTCTTCTTTATATTTCATTCTTTATTTTTAACTTACTTGACATGAAACTTCATTTCCAAAGGGTATAGTATTAGACACTGCAGCCCCAGTAACTCATTTATCTTGAATATTTTTTCCTGAGTAAGGCATAAATCGGATGGTCCTTTTGGTTGGGATCATTTTCCGACTCATTTCGAAGTTCTTCATTCATATTGGCATCCATCCACGACCAGTACCCATCCTTTTTAGTAAAAAGGCATGAACTATGCCATTCGTGATTTTTTAGGGAGCTGCGTACCCGGTTTGTCCATATTCTTAGTCCATAGTCCATAGTCTTTGTATTCGCATGCCGGAAACCCAAGGGTACATAGACGTGGTCAGTTTTTATGATAAATTTTCTTAACAGAGCGAGCTTATTCCCCTTAGGAGCAATGATACATTTAAATCCATTTTTTTCAAGATCGATCATCCCCGATTTAAGTACAACGATCTGAATTCCCTTGTAATAAAGGTAGAACACATTGTGACAAGATGATTCGGTAAACCCTCCCATTTCCTTTACATATAGATTGAATTCTTTATCACACAATCCATAAAAATTCATATTCTCTCTGCAACTCTCATTCTTGTTAACGGAGAAGATGGAATTTACTGTGTCACACTGAGGAGTACACTTCATCTTATTCACTGTATCCTCCTTCAATTTCATATCAAAATACACACAATATATGGTACGTTTCCACTATTCACATTATATACCAAAGCTATCACTTACCATTAGGGTATACCTTTTTATGAGGGAAGATTGGCACTGTGATGCGCAATTGTGTTACTTACTTACTTACAAGTTACTATACGCTCCACAGTAAAGTTGTTTACATCCTGCATCAATTTTTTCCCTATCCGTTTTTTCTCCAATGTTAGCGTGGTACTGCCTGTACTGCATGGCTCAGAGGACTTCGCATTCAAGTTTCCAGGGGTGTAATGTATATCGTATATATAGTACATAGTATGTTGATAGTAAGTACGAAGGAGTGCCCAAGTTTTAATGTGTAACAGTATGTAAGCTATGTGACGAGTAAGCTGTTCCGGTGAGGATTTGTGTGTCAATGTCGCACGAGCACACGTTCTTATTAAATAGTAAGATAAACCTTATAAATACTAGTGCAATTAATATAATAAATACACTCTGTTACTAAACTTCAATCAGCAATCATCAAGTATTTATTGAACAAAAAATAGAAGACGGCGAGTCTTCATTTTATCCTAGCTAGTTCCAGCAGCCAAGCGAGTCAAACATCCGCCACCCCAACGAATAAAGGGTCAAACCACCAGTAAACCTGGTAAACCCCAGTACTGGTTTAAATTAAACCACAACCACGTAGATTTGTTTAATTAATCATCGTTTATTACGTAAAAATGCGTGATTCCTTTGTTCACGTCAAATCGTTGCTTCATACGACCCATATTGAGATACACACATACTGCGTAAGATGCCTTCAGTATATATAATACGTAACCAGTCGCTTCCTCTATATTGCTACACTTTACTTTACTTTATCCATCGGGGGTGTTTTTTTACATCCAAAACCACATGGGTAAACTTGATGAAGGTGAGAAACTAAACATGCGTACGAGAGCACTACTCTCCAATGTTTTTTTTTCTCCCTATCCTATGTACTTCTCTTCGTGGAGCACATTTTTCGTTGTTTAGGTGAATTAGATATGTATAGTGTGTACTAGTATGTATGAACAATACTAATGTGCAAGCAAGCACATGGACATTGCAAAAATATGCAAAAACAACATTGATACATACCTTGATTTCGTCTTGATCAAAATTGATATTGAGCAATTTTATTCTCAACAATCAACAATTTTAGAAACTAACCATAGACTGAGTAAACACTTCTCAGTCGGTTTGAGATTCACAGCGATAACTCCAAGAGGATGAGTTCGATCGCTTGTCGCTCTGGAGGTAAAAACGCAGTGTCCCGAGGGAGTGGAATCGGAGTCCTTTTATACTTCTCTGATTCTCCCTCCACATCTTCGAATGTATTTTACCCTTACAGAATAACAATGTTCAATGGGGTTTATATACTAAATGTATTGCGTACATAGGTGAGTACGACTTGCTTAGCTAAATTTGCAGTTCATGGATAATATTCATCAGTTATATATATTTCATTATTCCTCTCCATACATTAAATACATTTAGTGCATCAATGAAAATGTTCACCTTACGTTACTAAACAAACATTTGTATTACTTCACAAAACGGGGGTAGACTTTATTTTGAAGTCTATTGCTAACATTAACAATTAAAGATAAGAATAATGATTATTACCATAGTTGGCAGTTTTAGAAATGAGGGGACCCTTTGGCTGGTATTGGGGAACATGCAAGTAACAGGTGGCTTTCTTGAGTTGAGGAAAATCACATAAAAGTCTAAAAGTAAAATTTGAATGGATTTTTAATCCCAATTTATGGCCTTTGAAGTCAGATTCTTCCATGTGGGATGATGCAGCTGCACTTTACAAAGCTGTTTTTCCGAAGATAATATTTACAGCATCTTCTAGGTTCAACATCGTTGCTATTTTAATTCAAATAAAATGTCGAGCATATCAGGTTTATTCTTATGAACATACCTTTATTTTCGTGGTATTTCCGGGATTTGATATTTTAGTAGATTTTTATTCATGTACAGTTTGCGAAATATATTACATAAATGGCAGAGCCTAAACCTTGATTAAAGGAACACTTCTCATTCAGGTTCTAGGCTCCCAACTATAACTCAAGGTTGAGTTCTGTCACACTACTCTTTGCACCTTAAGCAGATATTATGCATGCTAAGGAAATATGTATACCCGGGTACCTGCTGCTGATGTCAATGGCACTAGGAGTAGTGAGGAGGGTGGTTGTAACTCGCTTAACTGAGGTGGGGGATTTTGGAGTGGGAGTTCGATGGTTGGGTTGGTGTAAACGCCTTCCTTCTGATTGATATTCGTGTGTGTAATGAGGATGGAGATGCGATACTTTGAGCTATGTGAGGATGCCACGTGGTGTGCACCCCCTGGAAGCAATAAGTTTGTATAACTTTTACACCACTATTCATAATTAAACTGGTGATTTCTGTACAGTCAAGTTGTAGCCAATCAATAAATTCTGTATTTATTTAGTCTCTTTCACTTAATAAACAATAACCAAATATAAATTTTTGCAGCCGAATTGTGTGGTAAACACGCTGGAACGTACAATCTAGTTTACTAAAGTAATTTTGATCAGGATGTGATCACTTCATATATACCAACTCGCACACCCCGTGTGCGTCCTTTTCTTAATCCTTATATACGACGAGACATTCTCCCACCTAAGAAATTGCAAAGGAATGTAACCTTCACAATCTCATGGTTGCTTATCATAAAAAATAGCATGGCGGTGGGAAGGAGTCTTTCTGGAGGTAATGTCTGTTATTCTCTGTTAGACCGAGGGTTTGAATACTTTTATAGGTTGCTCTATGCTTGCTGCAAGATGGACAAGGGATGAAGCGTAATCCGGCTCAAGGCCAGTGATATTGAAGGAGTGGACGCTGGCCACGTTGGATTTGTTTGGAGGGGGGAAGTTGTCGCAGTGTGGTCAACCGTCGCTCTTCAGGAGAAGAATTTATATTTACATTGTGGATTGCAATAATGCGTGGCATTAATGATGGGGTATTATGAGGGTAGTTGGAGGATGGCGTGGCCTTCTGCCACGTTACAGAAAGGGATACATTATTGCGGTGTGGTCTGTTGCCACGTTGCATTATTAATGGGGCGATTTGAAGTTAGAAGGGGGTTACTACGGGGTTTTCTTTACAAACTGCATATTTCTATTTATCATCCACTTTTTGTACATAACGTAGATTTGTCATCAGAAATCACAAAGACGCATGGTTTTATACTTACAACAAGTCGAAGGTGTTTAAATAAACATATGCAAAGATGTAAAGCAATATTTCCACGTTGGGTACATTATGTCATTCCACAATAGGACTTATTTCATTTTAGCCTAAAAACACATCTATATATACTATACACAAATCAGCTTATTACTCGCACCTCTCTTCGAGTTTCACCATATTACATGATCATGCTAATACTATAAAATAATATACACAAATAATTCTGGTCGTTACAGTTCTATCGTTTTCGGGAGACGAAGACGTAGTGATCCCAAAGGCTTGGAGTTGAGGTCCGTTTTATGCTTCTCCAGGATTTCTCCAGCCCGTATCACTAGCACTATACAAATATACAACAATACTGCAAGAGTCACTTTGATACAGACGTGTATTGCAGTCCGAAATATTTTCCGTAAAATAAAATGACATAATAAATAATTCTTTATCAATAAGATAAATGTCAAAAGTATTCATAAAAATTGTCACTCTCCTCGTGATTGACAATGCAGGGTAGCAGCAGCATTCGCATGCAATGTAGTTGGTGGAGGGGGAAGGAAGAAGGAAGAATATTATTAATTCCTTTAATATCCATACTAATCCTTCTTTATCGGAGTGTCAAATCTGGGAAAAATGTATTTCTGCCATACATGCAGTGGCATATTTTCCCACGATATTTGTTGCTCCATATTTACATTTTCACCCCTTCAGAATTTGTCATTACCAGTTGAACAGGTAAAAGGGGATTATTTTGACTCCTGCATATCATTTTCACCCTTTCACATTCTTAAGGGCATCAAAAAAAGAAAGAATGCACATAAATGGGACAAGTTAAAGTTTTTTCAAACATTACGTCGATTCGCTTAGTTTTCTGAAACTGGGATACTGTTTGGCCGTTTACGGTTCAAATTATGACTCTGCTTTCTATTTTTAGGACATGTGTTTACAAATACAAAAATCTACAACTTAAACTACTAAATAGTTCTTAAAATTGTATGGCGGTGCTCTCTGCTCTCTTCTGCTAACATTTTTATATGGTTTATTTCTTTTTAACTCAAGGTATCATCTTCGGGCTCGGTAAATACCCAGCCAAACTATTTCTAATTAGTACAGATTAGTAACAAGGTTAAAATTGCCATTTGCAACTCACGGAAGGAATTTCTCTCTCTTTAAAATAATAATTTAAGTTAAATATAAATTTGATTAATTGTGGACATTTACTATCTCTACAAAACTTGTTTTTCGGTTTTAAAAATTCTCCTAATGAAGATAAGGGTACTTGTCGAAAGCTCGAGTAAAAACAATTTTTTAAATGTATAGTCAGCCATGAGTACCGAAGAAAATTTAAATTTAACAAATTGGAGATAGTTTACAATGTCTGCATAATATGAAATAATTTAAAATGCATGAAAAGCTTTGCTAAAGGAGATTGTTTACTTACATGAGACATGGTTTGGGTAAATATTTAAATATAAATTAGTTTTTGAATGGTTTTTGTTTTATGTTTGTTTGCAAATTCACAAAATATATGGCCTTTAATATGTTTTTGTTTTTGAGCTATTTAAAGTTTTGCTCATTCACTCACTAGACCTTTTTTACTTATCATTTGTTTCTGTACTAAAATAAATGTATCCATAAAATATTAACTTCTGTATTAATTATATTGGTGAATGAAAGACTGATAAGCAGAAAACCCATAACCTTACCCAAAGAACCTAATTGGTTGTCATCTGGATTTACAGAAATATCCCCGAGAAATCAGGAAATGAACAAAATTATATTTCTGTCAAACATACCACAGTCTCTTTGACCTCAACGACGGTTAAAATGTGTTTAATTTAATCCCAATTATTTCAATTTTGCTGTGTAATTCTTTGATTAGTATTGCATTTTTTGGAATTTTATTCAAAATATTTTAAAATGTCATAAATTAAAACGTAGCGCCCAGGCAATGTGAAAATATCAAACCCCCCGTAAAGTTACTTCTGGATTAATAAATGAATACCATATAATATATTACACTAATTGTTTGTCGTTAGGGTAAAATAACTAATTTTTAAGTATCCACATTTTATGGTTAATTTTATGGCGCTTGCAATTCTAATAATATCTCTTAAACTAAAATATTTGGATTAAAATAAAAACGTATTTTGTATGTTTGTATGCATGTGAAATATTAATTATGACTTGAAAATTTTCGTACTACTTCATTTGCGTGGATCCTGCCTTCTTGAAGAGAAAAGTTTTTAGTGGAACATCGATTTTCATTTTTTAACACTATAAAGCTTTTTAGTGGGTCCTTTTAAATGAAGTGGAAGACATCATCCTAGAACATTGAATATTCCATATGCTCTTACAGAAACTAAAGACTGGATGACTATCATTCTAAACGAAAATAGTAGTCTTTTGTTAAGTTAAAAATTTGGAGGACTCTCGGAGCAGGCTAACAACATCTGATTTCATATCCTTGTACAAATGTCAATAGAAAGTGATTGCGTGGAAAGGTTTTGGTGAGGGATGAATCCGGACTTAGATAAAAATGACGTTTTTTATGGCTGCCCTCATTTGTTTCAACAGTATTTTGTCCTTTTTTGAAAGAAAAAATTCTCCAAGTGACATTCTAAAAACCTTTTTGGTAGCTCTCAATTTTCTGGTACTTCAATACGTTTAAAATTAATTGTTTAAATTCATTCGATTAATCTGCATTTTCGTTTTACAACAAATGTTCGTGTATTATTTTATCTTTACAATTTTCCGGCGATTCATCATAAACAAGGGCTCTGGTTCCGACAAAAAGAACTCCGTGCATCAAACTAATACTCAAACTAATACATTATCCTAAGTTCAAATTGTCCAATTTTTATACTTCTTTTGAGTCTTCAGTTAAAAATAGATTATGAATTTTATCACACCATTTTCCTCCTCATGTAATTAATTCCTCAAAATGGACAATCTGCCTCCAACGTTTCACCGATTTTCATAAAGAAACATGAAACCATCAGCATTATGGTCATTTTGATCTCTTTTTTCATTGAATATAAGAAGTAATACACCAATTCAGAAAGAAACATATTGAGTAATAGGTATATTCCTTGTCAGTCTGCTGTCCAATCAAACATTTTTATATTTGTCCCTCGGATTTATTTAAAATAGATCGATTTTCTATTCCCCAAATAATAATTATAATGACGCATGTGCTGAGATCATGATAAAAGTCACGAATTTGGAAGCAATGAAATAGAGATGGGTTGGCAATTAATTATCATTTACACTTTTTAGGGAGAACCATTCTTATAATTATGAGTCTTTTCTTTGGCTTTTATTATAGCACATTGAAGGATAAAGTTTTGTGAACATGAATATTCCAGGCTTCAATTGATAAATTTAGGTACAATCAGGAAGGAGCAAAAATCGAACCACGTCATCGAGAAATTTACCACAAACTGAAGCTCTATAGCTTAGTTCTGAGTTCTGAATTATGGTCACTATTTATGACAATGATAAAATCATCCTTGGTTCCAAACAAGAGAAAGGTTTACTTTTCACGAAACTCAAATTAAATCTGTATAATTGGCATCTCCTTTTAATTGTGTTTATATATCTGATAATATAAATTTCAAAATAATAATAA
>JAHZNA010002159.1:0-27689 GCA_027743935.1 Sinodicranocentrus sp. ZH6
AGAATACTTATTTTCACACGGTTCGACGCACTTGCTTGCACGTTCCTTTGAAGAAAGTTTGAAAAGAAAAAAATTGTGTGAATTTTTTTTGCGAGCGAACTATAAAACAGAATTGTTTCCCGTTTTTCTGAGAAAAAAACCAAGAAAACTTGTTGAATTCTCCTATTCAAAATGATGATGATTGACATCACAAAAAAATAAGAGTGTTCTCCCGTCAACGATTTGAAAATTAGTTTATGACTGAGAAGATATTCATTTCAAGCAAAAAATTCTCGGTATTTTTTTCTTTCCCTAAAATATGCAAAGGAAAGGTTTCAATTTTCCCCAGAATTTGTTCACTTGACGTATCCCTAAATTTTGCGGTTTCTTCTCTCAAAGCTAAAGTATGGCTATTAATGAGAGTTAGTATAAAATTAACTTTTTCCATAGAACCTTTTCCCTTTTCCACTATTTTTCCTTTTGTGCGACAGAAACCCTAATAAGTTTCCAGGTTTCTTGTCCTCTCATTAGAAATGGATGAATAAACTTGGGAAATGTGTGTGGTGCGGTTTCTCACTTTCACCCTCCCCTCCTGTGAAAACCTCTAGTTTCATAATCATGATCATGACTTTTCTTTTTGGAAAAACACAAGAGTGCAGTCAAGAGAGAGGACTTTGTGGTATAAGGTTGAAAAACATGGTCTCCCATTCAGATTCTTTTTTCTTCTGGTTAGAAGAAAAAACCAAAGTCTTATAACCGAGAGTTTTTCTATCTTTCCAAATGAAATGGCTTGGATCTAACTTTGTGTCTTTTCCGCTTAAACAAGTTGGCTGAAAAAGAGGAGAAGAATGGGAAAGACAGAGAATCCCTTTAAACACCCTCACATATATATTTTCTTTCCACCTCGGGAATTCCCCTCAAAACTTCTCTAACGGACCTTTAGCCTGGTTTATATGGAACATCTAGTTTCATCATCTCATGATAATATTCGACCTTTTAAAAAATAAAAAAATATACATTGTATATTATACATAGTATATATACCCTCCTAAATTTTTGACTGTACACCCTTGACTCTCAAAGATATATACTTTTAATGATATATGCGACTAAGCTCGTAATACAACTTTCCTTGTTTCCTCTTCATTTCTCTTGAAAAAGAGAAGCCATGGAACTTAGGTACATTTAACTTTTTCAACAGAGGGAATTATTTAGACTCGCTACCAAATAAAGTATATCACGGTCAACGCAAAGCTCATCATCGTCATCATCATAGTCTCCTCATTTTACATTTGTGAGGGCACAAGGCGGAAAGAGAGTGCTTAGTCCTTTTTCCCTTTGGATATAGAGGACAACCCTGGAAAAAGCATTTCTCTTTGTGAGCACGCATCTGATATCCTTCTCTTCATTCTCGTGCACAGTCTGTGTGTATTTCTCTCTTTCTCTTTTTCCTACGTCGTTATGTTCATTGCTAACTATTACGGCGGTTAATAGGCTCGCCTCCTCTCGCACTTCCGTTTGAAGCTTGTATCCAAGCGGAGACTTAGTTTGGTCCAAAAAACTATACCAGTCTCACCGGTAAATCTCCAAAAGAAATTTATGAGGTGATAATTCTAAGCTTCTCTCCAGTCAGCCAACTTTATTCCTTTTTGGGAGTCCTTTCTCTCTCCAGTTTTTCCAGAGACAAACACCTCCAGACAACATAGGATACATAACACAATGGACATATTACAAGGCTCAGCGTGAAACCTTTCTCTTGGGCACAATCCCTTTTCTCTTTTGGTAGTGGTGTGCTAACCGAATAAAATGTATTCAGCCAAGTGGTAACTTTTGCTAAAGACAGGTATTAAGATAACTTTCTTGTGGGGGGAAAGTCTTTATGATAATTTAAGGAAGAATTTTTTTAAGTTTTTTTTTCAATGGGAAGCGGAAGCATGTTTTCACAATTACGTACACGCTTCCAAAATAATGAGATGCAAAAAAAGGGGAAGGATGCATATGAGGCATTATAAAGATATTAATTTCCGCTGAATCAAATTACATGACCTGTTTCTTCCCTAGAATAGGAACTTGATCAAATTTCCATTTTCTCTGGAAAATAGTGTAAATTGAGAATTTTCCAGGTTCGCATATCACATGTCCTTGTCATGTGAAAGCATTTCATGGGAGAAAGTGCACCAGGATGCAATTAGAAATGTAAAATGATCCTTTTTCTCCTCTACATTGAATAATTAAGGTAGGAAAAAAGCAGTTTTCTAAACTTTTCCCGTAATTATTTTCTTTTAGTACTAATTCCTTATGGGTTCTTAACCCTTGTAGAAGGAAAATACCACAATTTCAGCCTTTCTTATATTTTCTTTGGAAGAAAACGAGAAAAAATCAAGTTAAATTCTCTTCTTTCTCTCTCAAAGAGAAAGACACAAAAGCTTCCAAGGATTCCACGTGAGCTTCCACATTCTTCCAGTTTATCTACAAGAGGAGAGTTGGAGAGTATTTTTAAAAAGAGAAAATGGGCTTGAGGAAAAGTAGCTAAAAAGCTTCAAGTACATTTACAACGGGTAACTTTTCATCAAAGAAAACACATATTTGTGCTTTCATAGGAGCACCTTATAAAAAAAGTAACAAGCCAAAGGCAACACACCCACACACGGCTTGAGTTGAGACATTATAAGGAGTTTGTTTTCGGTTGCTCTCTTCCCAAAAGTTTTTTTAATGCATGACAACTTGAGAAAATGAAGTCTATCTTCCCCTCCTCGTCAACTTAAAAAATGAAGGAGAATTTGAATTATTTACGTTTTAAGACGAGAATCCATCAAAGCTAAAATTTTGTAAAAAAGAAAAAAGGTTCGTATTATTTTTCTTATTTTTTAAAATCTTCTTTCCCCTTTGAACAGTCATCGTTGACGGATTTTTTGAGCCTGTCAGGTTTCTTTGAAAAACATTGCTAACGAGAAGGAAAAATGTAATTTCCTCTGGAAAAAAGTTTACATGGATGAGTTTTTTGTTATGTGACCCTAATTCCGCTCATGTGCTAATTTATTTTTTCTTCAAGAAACTTTTTCTTCTTTCATAATCAATCCTAGCTCAACACCTAAAAAATCTTTTACAGAAAAAACCTGCCCCTTTTTACGATTTTTCTTGAAGTCATTTTCCATCAAAAAAATCCTTTCCAGCCAAAATCCCGTTTTCTGATTGAATCTTCAAATTGAATTCATTTCAAATTAAATTAGGCCATGTATTGAAGAAGATGAAAGCGAGAGAGACTTTGATTTTTTCCTATTCTTCCTCAACTTTCACTGGATTGAACTGTTCAAAAAAACTTTGTTTTTAATTATTGCTCCTTTTCCCTCCCCTCTTTCTCTAATTTATGCACATAATATAATAAAAATTCAGAATTTTAAGCATAAGCCAGACTCTTGAGGTTACAAATGTTTAAAAGAAAAGTACACATTTGTTTGAGTTTCCCGGGAGGAAAAAAGGTTGAAAAACTTATTGAATGATCCTCCATTAAATATGTGCCGCTTTTTCTAATAAGGATCCTTGTTAGGATCTTTGTATAATTTTATACATGTATAAAAGCTACGTGAAAAGCGTAAAAGGTAATGGTGGTGTGGGAATGACGAGAGCAATTCAATGTTCCTTCAGCTCAACTCTCATTGAAAATGACTCCTTTCTTTTAGATACCCCTTTCCAGACTTTTTTTTACCCTTTCTCAACCACACAACGTTCTGGATGGGATGAGCCTGAATAAGAATTACTTTGAATGGCCTTTCCTCCCACCTTTTATTCACTTTTACGAGCTCGACTATCTCTCCTGCTCTATGGTGCATTCTCACAGTTATCCCTTTCCCTCCGTCTCTCTTGATTCTGAAATGTAGGGAGAAAGTGTGCCAGTTTTTTTTGAAAAGGAATATTTCCCTGAAAATGGATGCAATGCAGGTAGACAACCACGGTCGTGGTTTTGGGCTCCCATTTACACATCGATTTTGCAACTCCCTCAAGGACAATGGAACGTGTTTTGGGGGAGAAGAAAAAATGTTGTAATGGTATCCTTCGTTGTTAGTGAAAAGTACGCATTTATTTATTCCAAGAATGAAATACGAACTTACTTGAGATGAGATATATGTTTTCAGAGGAATTTTCTCATAAAGGATATTTGTATATTCAGTATATTTGGGAAAGACAGTTTCCCACAATGTGTATGCAGTAGATCCAAAGTGAAGTGGACTTTTGAGAGGAAGATGAAAGTTGGGAAATGTTCAGAGACATGTATTTCGTTTTTAGAGAAAAAAAACTGATTTGATATACTCTGTATATGTTTATTGGTCTGTAGGAAAATTTCCCTCGAAGCGGGAGCACATGTGGTAGAAAAAGTTTATTCAATCAGAAGTTGCAAATCAGCGAAAAAGCAGAGTAAAAGATGTGCAAAAGAGTAAAAGCAACTGACACGGTTTTTTTTCTCTCTCTCTGATCGTGAGTCAAGTCTCTCGAGTGGGTTTTCCACTTGAAATGAAAATCAGAAACCGGACGCGCCACATAAAACAGAGGATCACATTCTCTCCCGTTTCAACTTTTGTAATATTGGATGAAAGCGGTGTATTATGCAATGCAGGTTTTCCCTCTAAAATCCCCTTTCCCGATAACTTCTCATCCAATATATGCTAATGTGTTTATGTGTGACAAAAGAGAGATGAGCTACTTAGCGAGGGGAATTTCACGAAGTGAGAAGATTCTCGCTCTAGATTTTCTATAGTGGCGTCGGCACTTGACAATGTGCAAAGTCACGGTTCGGTAATACGTGATTCATTAAAAAAATTCCCTTCAATACTGCAGGAAAATTCTCCGGACTCCGGACTTTCACTTCAAAGCTTTCAAAGAGTGAAAATCCTGCATAGAAAAAAAATGGACAAATCATGTGTACAATTTCGTATGTACTTTTTCGTGTGAAGGAATTTGTCGGCAAATTTTCATGTGAAAAAGGAAAAGCGGGAAAAAAGAAATAAAAATATGTGTAGTCAAAGTTGTAAGCCTATTTTCGCGGAATTTCCCTCGAGTCGAAGAGGTAGTGGTAAAGTTGAAAGGAGTAAATGTATATTTATTGCTTCATAAATAGTGACAGCTGAGACAGAAATTTGGCATGATTGAATAGTATATCATTTGTGCCGACTGAGCATGAAACAAGCCATTAGCCAAGCAAGAAAGGAGATGGAAACGGATTTTGAAATTTTTCCCGCCTCCACATCCCCATTTTTTTTATAGGGACAATCTCAAAAAACAAATATTGAAATTCTGCAAAAGAGGATACAGAGATGTGACAAAATTGCAAATCTCTTGGGATCTTACGAACCTCTGGATAATCGCGAAGGTACGTGATATCGAATACAAAAAACCGATAAATATCTCAGCTAAGCTGGCTACACATCAATGGCGCCTGATTCAAATGCAATATTTGAAAATTCACGAGCGCCTACATATTACATATGCCTCAATGCAGTTAATCGCATTAGAGGATATTTTCTCATTCAATTTCAAATTCCCGGGATAACTAATTCAGTCAAGTGTTACCTTTTTTCCACTGCAGCTTCCTCTATTCCCGCTTCTTTTGAGAAAAGCTTGTTATACACGAGACACGTTATGGTTATGAGATTATGCTAAATCAAATTCCCCTCTTTCCACTCTCTCGTGTGTTCCCAAAGATACTTTTGTCCTTTGAATGTTATTTTTGAAATATGCGCCAATTTATTGATGAAGGTTGGGGCAACTGGAGATATCATAAATAATAGAGAAAATCATGCAATCCCATCATTTCCCTTCAACACTTGGCAAAACTGTTGAGAGCACGAACGACGGATATGAAAATATGGATGAGTACAAATGCAATAAAATATCGTCGTCTTTTTCCTTTTCTGGGAAAAATATTATTCGAATTTTGTTTACCCCTTCCTATATAAATTCTCCTTTTTCCTAACCCTTTTTTCTTCCATTGATTCGCATCTTCTTTTTCTATTCCAATTTATATAATAAAATGAATCCCCTTTTTTGACTTGTCATTCCCTTCATTTACCCCGTTTCATATTTTCTCTTCTGGAGAAAACAGCATGCAGTCACGCAGACCGGGAAAACTAAAAAAAGGAAAGTTGAGACTGGCTGTAAATGACGTTTTAGATTGGAGTTATTTGTGTCTGTCTGTCTGCTCGTGTTAGTCACTAAAAAATCGTAAAAAAACCTTCCCTTTTTACTCCACTTTCACAGAGACATTCAAAAAAGGAGTTTTATACGCATTGTGAGATTATTCTCTCAAAAACTTGCTTTTCTTCTCCCCTTTCACTTCTTCCGTGACACGACTTGTGTGTAAAAAATCCTTTTCATTTAACGATGAAAAACGGAATAATAAGGAGAAAGCTTTTGAATGTAGTTTTTTCCCGGTTCACCTCACACAAATAAAAATAAGCAGATGTTGAATGAATACAGGCTTCATCCTCGTAAAAAAATCTGGAGTAGTTTTCCCCATGCAAAATAAAAAATATATGTCTAGAAAAGAAACGTGCCTTTTTTATATTCCAAACCTACTTTATATCCTTATCCACCTGTGAAGGTGGTTAACCGAAATTTATCTCGTTAGCATGCTACACCATTCTCATATCCGAATAATAATAAGACAGAAGAGAAAATACGGAGATTTCCAAAAAGAAGAAGAAAATATTGCATCCACAGTCATCCAACTTTCTTTTGAGATCACAACACTCCTCATCCTTCCATGCATAGGAGGTTTCCACGTGATAGGAAAACAAGGAAAGTAAACAAAAGGGATTTCAGGTCAGTGAAAGTAGCTCTAGAAAAATACACATAGGATCCACAGATCATTCCACCCGCATACCATTACAGTATCAGTGATGTGGAGAAAGCATTGTGATTTTTTGCTGGAAACTCTGTCCATCTATAGTCTATACACATAAAATAGTGATGCTGAACAACTTGTTATGTGAGAGGGGATAAAAAGACAACAAAGAAAAACAAGATTTTTTTCGCCAGTAATACACTCCTGTTTTTGCTTTCTCTTCCTGCATTATATTATCTTTGGGTTGGGTTGTCTTGAAGGAGAAAAAATGTAAAAAATTCTCGGAAAAAATGTAAAGAGAAAAAAGGGAAAGCAAATATTTTCCAAGAAAAAAAGTGTCTACGTCTAGAGTCCAAAGTGGAGTGGATGTGATTGAGGAATAAGAATTGCAAACTTTCTCCTTCAATACCATTCAAGTCATTGAGAGAGAAAGAATGAAAGGTTTCCTTCTCAAGCTTTCCCAGTGTCACCTTTTCCCTTTCTTCTTTTTTTAGAATGCTCATAAAAAGTGAATGTTATTGTATGTGTGAGCGGACCTTTTGTCTTCCTTTTTCAAGAAAAAAACAAGACTCCTTTATAATCTTCTTATATCAAGGTATCAACCTTGCGCCTTGAGAGAAAATTCAGAGGGTCAGCGGATATCAAAGAAAACCGAGCTGTGGGGCATGGCAGGAATTATATATTTTTTGGAGTTTGATGGAGAAAAAGGGAAAAATGGTCAAAGTTTTTTTTCTCTTTGTTTTCCTCTTTACAATATCGGTAGGATTACATGTATATATGTATAATTTATATATTTATAAGAAAGTTGTATTTATTTGGAGAAGTCGACGACATCCCCTGTCTGTTTTGATGTGAAGCAATGAATGAGAATGAGATGGGCAAAGTTTTTTTCTCTTCTTTCCACTTTTGTCGATGGGGATTGGGGATCTAAGACTTTTCGTATTAAAAGCAGAGTCATCTCATTTCCTTGTTAGAACAAGTGTAAATACCTAGACCGCCGGGAGGAGAAAGATAGATCTTAGCAATTTTCATTACTTTCCTTTCAATCCTCTCCCCTCTTCCTGGTGAAGGTTTACAAGGCCTGTGAAGGTTCACTGGGGTGCTTTGGAGTCTAGTTTAACATCCAATTTTGTTAAATAATTTATACACAACACCACATCCATCCAGCCCCTTTTCAACTTTAAAAGCATTTCTCTCATTTCCATTTCTTTAGCATGAACATCATCCCAAGGAAATAAAACTCTTCATCATTCATCGAGGAAACGAGGAGCTTACTCGTATAAACAATATTTTTCTTCTCTTTTTTTAACCCGCTCAAAAATACTAGACTTCTCATCACTCAAGGTCTTTATTCCTCTCCATTTATTTCGGAGAAAATCGCCAATTTAAAATCAAACCGGAAATAAAACTACTTCCCATAACTTTTTTCATAAATTTTCTGCACAAGCCTTGCTTATAAAGATTCATATTTACAAAATATTCTCTCCAATAGAATAAATTATCCTTGAAAGACCACCCACGTGGCGACTTGTTTTACTTGCTGGAGTAAATTGATAAGGCGATTTTTTTCCCAAGCTTATGGCTCGTCCAGAAAAAATAAAAGTTTAAAACGTAGAGGATGGAGAAAACCAATGTAACAAGTACACAAAAAACTTCTTTTTTATATTCAAACCCTCACAATTTACTAAAGACGCTAACATATATATTCAACAGATTTTTTAGGCATATTATCCTCCCCTCTTCTAAAAGTCCACATTTTTTCTCCCTTCCCACTTAACTTTCTCTTTTGGTTGATTTTCTCGGACAACTCTTGAAATTCCAATTCATCATTAAGAAAAAAAGAGAGAGAAAAGTTTGACTTTGGCTTCACTTGACTTCTAACTTTAGGAATGTTTTCAGCCTCACACTAACCCATACATGGTGTTATGTACATTCCCATCTTACGCTTTTTCTTCTCTGATGTGCTCCCCATATGAATTTTCTCTCTCATCTCAACTCACTCAATTCATCGAGTATTTTTTTCTCTCTTTTAAGCGGAAAAAAGGGAAGAGATCCAAGACTCTTTTCTTTTCTTTCTTTGGCATAAGAAATTCCTGTCTCGAATCTTTTATCGATATGCATCGACTACCCTGGCAAACGAGAGATGAGCTAGGAATAAAGCTAAAGTTTTTTTTCCGTATACATTTTTTTTCAAAAGGGAATACAAGAGAAAGGAAATAGGAGGAATAGGGAAAAAGGTTCTTTATTGGTTTCTTCTGTGAACCGATGCTCCTTCTTGTATCTCTCTTGTTGGCTGTTATTAAGGGATTCCTTCACTTAAGCACATAAGTAATGGAAGGAAAGAAAAGAGGAGGAAAATGCACACATTTGAACTAGTCGTTTTCCTCTTACGGATAAAAAAGGAATAGCTCCTGGCATCGCCTCAAGAATTTTTTCTTCTTCTTTTTTCCTCTCTGTTCTTTCTCTCCAAGTCTTCTTTTCCTACTTAACTTTTTTTCAGAGGGATATATTCGTACGTGTTATAGAGATACTCTGAAAACAACAAGAGAGATGCTGTCGGATGCTTTCATTTCCTTTCTTTCTAGTTTTTCTCTCCTGACGTGGCTCCCTACTTGAGTAAAAGATACTTTCATTGGAGCCCAAAAAGGGAAAAATATAACCTGGGATGAGTAAACTCTTGGTGATGTTTTCCGTTTGTAATATATCTTGTATGAGAAAAAAATTGTACTTTTGTGTGGAAATATATGAAAGTTGATATTACAGAAAATATTTGGAAGGTGGGAAAGGTAACGAACCAACTTTGTCAAGTTCCCAGAGCGGATTAACGATTTCCGAGAATTGATTGCAAACAGGGAAAACATTTGAGAAAAATTGATATATGACGAGTTGTGTGTGGTCTGCATTATCATATGCAACGGAACTTTTTTTTACGAGGGAAGGTGAACGAATCTTTTTTTAAAGAGTTGTTCATCTACTTTTTTTGTTTCATCGTTCATTTCCCTGCAAGCGATATCCATATGGAGGGTGATAAACTAAAAGAAAGTTTTTTTACAGTAATAAATATGCAGGGAAAAAGTTAAGTTTTGGTGAATTTAGCAAATTAAAGTGAGTATGAAAAGTTACAGAGGCAATCAGACATGTTTCCTTTCAGAAAAATGATGAATGGAGCTTTGTACCAGAGTAATTTTGCAATTTACATGAGAAAACTTTTGCTCACGAGTACATATTCTCCTTACATATGTACATACACATGTATACAGGAGCATACAAAAAGTGACATGCATTAAGATGAGTTTTCATTTTAAGAATATTTCCCAAACACCCTGTATGCTGGAGAGAGTGGAAGCTGTACCAACTTTCTTTTTATTCGATTACACAACCCTTTCTACTTGTTAAACTGGATCATTATAACTTTCCTCACAGACTGGTATATTTTTAGCTTACGTAACATACACAATCTTATTACTTCATCATGAGACGCGTGTTATGCAGAACATAGGGTATAAATATAAACCACTTCAGAAAACTCTACTTCGGGTTCCCCTTTTCTGAAAATGTTTCCCGCGCTAAACCCGTTTTTGTATTTTTGTTTTTGTACAGCATTCCTATAGTGTATTTAGTTTTCCGTGTAATTTCACATGTACGTACAAAAAAGGGTTGAGGGAAAAAAATAAATTGAAATTTCATTGTTTCCTCAAAGCAAGAGCAAATAAAGAGGGAGAAAATGTTATGTAAACTGTGAGCCTCTTTTCACAAAACAATCCAATTTTCCATCATCATTCAGTCTATGGAAGGTTGTTAACGAATGAAAATTTATATGTATATTATCCTTTCGAGAAATTCCTGTTGCTTTCCCTTTTCTCTCTATATCCTCACAAAACTCTAGTGTTTTTGCTCGATTCTTGGAAAAAAATTATTTGAGCTGGGGTAGCCCACCAGTTTGGGAAATGGAAGGAAAACAAGAAAACCATTTCGGTAAAAGAACACCCGCTTTTCCCTAAACACAACTCTAACATTCTCAATGCACCTCTCACTCTCGGACTGAAAATCAAGTGCACTTTACGCAGAAACAAGGAAGCAAAACACAATATCAACTTTCTCCTTTTTCACCAGACCGCGACTGCTGAAGAAAACAATGGACATTGTTCCCAAATGTTACAGAATATATAGCTTTATTTTACGCAAAAGTTCAGCTTTCTCTTGAAGCATGTTCATGCATCCTCCACTTTCACTTATTTTGTGGACGGAGTGACAACGGATGTTATCTTTACAAAAGGAGAAAACTCTGCAGAGAAAGAGGATCCTGTTTGTTGGAGAGAGAGAGAGTCCTAATATCTAAATATTATTTACTGTCACAGGCAAGATCCACCGTCGTAAAATATCTTGTCACAAGGAGTCTCTCCAACATGCACAAAGTTGTGAATGGGGATAATAAAAATGTGAAAAATATCCAAGATTTTGTTTTCCCCTTACAACTGCATCATCACAAGACGAGAAACAAGCTTTAATTTATCCTTCTTGTCTTGACGTGGAATATTCTCAAATAAATTATATTTCATTTTTCCCTCTTCAAAAAAAATTCTGGAAATGTAGGAAATGTAAGGAGAAGCTTGTCATGCGCGGGAAATTTCAAAAAAGGAATATTTTCTCTCTCATTATCATCCTCAAATGGAGGGTTCCCTTGTTGAAAAAAAATTTCAATTTCACGGCCACCTTAACAAATCTCCTTTTGCTTGGCTGGTCATCCTCTCACTTTGTGTGTTTGTCGCTTAGTTAGTCATCCTATCATCAACTCATCTTGTATTCCTCCTTTGAGCTTGGCATCCCTTCAGAAACTTTTATGCCTGGGGTTTTGTCAACGTTTGGAAACCCCTTTGGAAAACATATCTTCCCAGAAATGTCATCACTGTCGGGGAAGGAGGTATACACAAGATTTTTTGTATGTGTGTGTGTTTGCACACGTTCCAAGGATTGAGAAAAGAGAAGCTGTACAAATGGGGAATAATGTTGAGAAGGGAAAAGTTTTTTCTTGCTTGAGAGAGGAATGCATATTTGTATCAGAATGTTGTCTTGAGAAGAAAGAGGGGAAAGGAAGCCAAGCCTGAAATTCAAAGGCAGTGAGTTGCGACGACCCAAGAGATGGGAAAAACAGATGTCATTCTTAATGTACATTGAATGCACATGTTTACCCGTAATGGATATTGGGATGTGGATGTGCCAGAAAGTGAAAGGAGGATTTCTTTTTCTTTTTTTAAGGAAAAACATCCCGTTACATTTGAAATGTCTAGAGAAAAGGGACGGGGAAAGGTCATTAGGCTTGAAGTGATAGTGCTAAAAAGTTGGAGGATGAATGTGGTAAGGAATTTGTAAAAATATCAATTCCGTATGAGTTGAAGAAAATTCCATTTTAGGAATATCTCGTAAACTACACATCACACACTATGTTAATGTGAAATAAGAGGAAATGAGGGAAATAGATAGAAATGTTATGGACAAAATCCATCCTAGATTCTTACCGTCATTAGCGATGGCAGCCATGAGGACGAGATTCATGGTGGCAATGACTGCACAAAAATGTGCTCCGCTAGACACAAATTTCCTCGTCATTGTCACTTTGGATTTAGGCTTCTAAAAATAACCGAAAGAAAAAGGGGAAATGAGAAAAATGGAGATGGTTGATGGTGGTAGAGATGATTTCAATTTTGCTCTGCTCGTCGAGAGGAAGAAAGTTAGTTTTTGGAAGATTCTCGAATTACACAGTATCAAATTGGGATTTTGTAACACAATGTAACAAGAGGTTTATGTAGTTTGTCCACAAACAAGCTTTCCTCCCAAATATTTTATGTTCACCAATACTGTCAGTTTGTAAGTGGGGTAGACGTCGTGTACATATTTAATCATTTCATTGTCACTAGGCCAATCCCAAATGTCAACATTTTCACTGTAAACAATCCACTTCAAAGCTTTGTTCAACACGGTTTCACCAATATCAAATATTTCGTGTTCACCTTTTGTCCAAAAATAGACCACACATGTACAAGTCCTTAAAATAGTATCTGAAAAATTTAACAACAGTACTTGACTAGTTTTTTTATCACACTTCTTCCCGAAAAAAATCCTCTTCTGTCTACCCCTTATATTTACTCTGTTTAAAGAGAAATCTTGGATTTTCCCAGCTGCCTTTTTTATTGACGAAAATATGCGACAAAAGATATGATTTCCTTGTGCTCCCTGTTTCCTCCCTAATGATGGATGAGCTTTCCCCAGCTGAATATTTCTCTTCTCATATATTATTCTTAGAAAAAGGCTTGGCTTCAGTGTTCTCAAAAAAGTGTGAGATCTCACTCACTCTCTCTTTTTTGCTTCTACACACACAAAAGATATATAACTTCGTATACCTAAGGTCAAACCAAATGTATAAGAAAATCTTGGGGGCGGAAGAAGATGATCATGTTCCTTAAATCTCCTTCGATTTTTCAGACAGCACACATTTTTATTGACTCTCTTTCCCAAAGCGAACCCTTTTTTCCTCACATTTATCTACCCGTCCTTGTCATATTTTTTTGTAATGGTTCCAACAATACAGATATCAGATGGGACTTTCTCTTTCCTCAGAGAAAAATCACACTGGGAGAGAAAGACACACTAGAGAAAAATCCATATGTATGTGACTCTGTGCACCTTACACAATGATTTCTCTCTCTCTCTCTTATTGACAATATTATAATGTGGGATTGCAAGAAAACTTTTTTTCTGTCACAACCACATCCACATAGTTATACACGGACACTATATCCTCCTGTAGAAGTGTTTTTTTTTCTTCAAAAAGAGTATTAAAAACACACACAAGTTTCCTCTCTATCTATTGTCCCACACTTTTTGCACAATGAGAGAGAAAAAATGGGAAAATTGGAATATATATATTCTTCTCGAGTTTTCTCTCACTGACACAAATACTCAGAAGTAACTAACAAGGTGGCTGGGGAGAAAAAAGAGTTGAATTTTTATATTCACCAATTTCCATCAGAATTCTAGTTTTCTCCAGCTTCCCTCACCTGCTTCCAAACAATGACGATAATAACACTTGCTAACAAATTCTAAGAAAACCTCTTTCTCTACGTGTGTAGCTTCTTCCAGCTGTATCCAGAAATCCAGAGATAGGCAGGGCTCAAGAGAGAAAATATGTTTTTATTGTCAATTCTTCTCATATACTTCTCTTAAGAGAAAAAGTATTGTCGTGACAAAGACTTCTTTATTCTGTGTAGGTCGGTGATGCGGTGGGGTTGGTTAGCCAAGGCTAAAAAGTCAAAAGAGACACATGAGGACAGAGAAAAAGGTGAATAAGACGAAAAAGATTTTTTTCCTCTCTCTTTTTCTTCTTTTCTCTGTTTTCTTCGCCACTGGGAAAATGGAGGTTTTTCTCGAGAAGGGAAAATTTTTCACAAGTTTTTCTTCTTCTTCCTTCTTTCGCTCCTTTTCTTTTCTTCTATTCACAATGTCCCGGCTTCTGGCGGGAGGCAGTGGGCTGTGAAAGAACAAAAATTGCAACCGCATGATACACACTTTTTTTAGGATAAGAATAAATATATAGGAATGTAGGAAAGGAGAAGAAATGTCCTTTGAAAAATATTTTTCACATGACAATTTCTCCACCACATTCCCTAGTCTGGTCTTCCCTTTTGTGTATTTCTTTGACCGATGGGAAAGAAAAAAAGCTTGGGTGATATGATATCCTATAATGTCACCGTACAATGTGTCACTATAATAATAACAATGGAAATTGTGGAAAGGAACTGGATGTCCAGTGAGAATACTTTTTGTCGTATCTCTCCCTATCATCATTTCTGGACGGAATGGACACTTCTATTTTCCTTGGGATATTTCCACAAAGAAATGGACTTGGTGGGGCATAAACTCGAAGGAAGAGGGGACCAAGGGATAAAGTTTTCGAGAGAATATTGTATAGCAGGCTGTTCAATGAAGGTGAATTCTTTCATCTTGTTCACTTCATTTTCGATATTCTTTCCTCAATATTTATTACTAATCTACATGGATGGAGTAAATAGCCTATTGTAAATTTTCCAGTTAATTTTTGCTTATTGTGCAGGACAGGATTTGGTGACCTTCTCGCGTCTCTAGTCATAAGCACATTAGTCATTTTTGAGAAGAAAAAATTACTCGACTTTAATAATATGAAAATTGTATATTAGCTGCATAATTTCAAGTTCAGGAGAATTTTATTTGATTTGGAAATATTTCCTACTCTCGTATTCCCCAAATGACTGCCTCGTGTCTTTGATGACTTTAAAGAAGAAAAACTTTTTTTCAGAGATTTTTTTTAAGTAAAAGAAAACGAACTTCTTCTTTAGAAAGTTTAACCAAATAGGGGAACACGAATGCATATTTCCGCTGACTAGATAAGCCACCCTTTTGTGAAGGGAGGAAGACAGTGAGAAAAGTGAGAAATGAAGTGAGTGAGTAAATTAGGGAGAGAAGAGAGAGAAACGAAGTGGTTCCTCCATCTTTCCCTGTGGATCAGTGTCATAGAAAGTAATAGCAGTAAAAGTGAACCTGTAATAGGGATAGGAGTGATAGGATCTTGTGAGTGAAGGGGAAAAAATGCGAAAAGAAAATGAGGGGAATGTTGGAGCCTCTTTGTCGACATCACGTCTCCCCCAATTCCCCTCTATTTAGGGGACTGTTGCTTTCCCGGCTAGCGAAGAAGTCAGGGAATGTTGAACCAAACTCGAGTAGACTTGTGTGGAAAAGACAGTTTACATTTGGGGAACTACACCCATGAAAAAAAATCTCCAGAAATCATGTTGATGGGTGGGTTTTCTTTTTCTTCAGGAAAAAGGAACTTCTCCATAAGCATGGGAGGATCTCTTGGCTATCATGGGGTTTCATGGGGAAAGTAAATATTGAAGTCAAAAGGCGGAAGAAATCAGGGTTCATCTGTCGAATACTGATTTTTTCTCAGACGCCCTCCACCATTTCTATAAATTACAAAGAGTGCACTCCCTATATTCCCTTCTGCGTTTTTAATATCTTGACTTGACTTTGTTCGCTAAAAGATGTAATGCATCTGGCTTTTGTTATTTCCGCAAAACAACCCATTAAAAGAGTGGATGAGTTGCATCCAGCTGGAAAACATGGAGTGACCTGGGTACTAATAAATCCTAAGAAAATGATCGATGATCGGGAAAGCTAGAAATTTGATAAAAATGAAAGGAAATCTAGAGAAAATGATGTTGGGGAGAGATGAGAATATTGTAGAGTAAAATTCCTTTTGGCGGTTTTAATTTGAAATTCGAAGCTCATCCCTTTCTTTCCAAGAAAGAGGAGGTTGGCCTTGAGGGAAACAATGAATTTGGAATTTTTTACTCAATTCGACATTCCATCTGGAGTCTAAGTATTTTCTCATTTTTTTCTTCTCCAGCTGCACAAAAGAGGAAAATAGGAGAGTCTATGGAAGGTTAAATGTAAAGTGGTATTGTCCACTGGAATAAATTTCTTTTCTGGACAAAGTCAAAGAGGACGTGTCAGGTTATCTTTTTCAATCTTGGTCACAACCTTAGAAAGACTGCGTATCTCTGAGAGAAGAAAAAAATCCGAGAGAATGTTCCTTTTTTTCCTGGACAAAATGCCCATATCCTTTGATACATTATCTATGTGTCCTTCCTTCTCTGAAAGAGAACAGTGAACTCTCCATTAATATTTGGTATAGTCAACATAAATAAATTCCTGGTGGGTATTCATTCCTAAAAGTAGATTGAGAGAGGAGGGTATATTTCCAAAGAGGATATTTTTCACGATAACTACCACACATACAAAAACTATGTTTTTTATATAGATAAAAGTACAGCCTTGACTTTTTTAACGTCCCACTTGACCATTTGATATCGTTTTTTCCTTACATATTATCTCTAATGACAAATGAGTACCTTAAGGAGGTAATAAGAAGCTTGTTCTACGACTTGAGAATTTTCGACCTTTCTTTTCCAAGGAAGGTTAACATTTATCGGTCAACTCGTAAGGACATTTTCATCCTGAAGAAAAACACATCTCCTTTGAACCTTGTTGTTTCCGCTCTCTCAATTAAATGATGACACACAGTTAGTTTCCAAAATGAAAGAAAATTGTGCTATTTTCAGAGATGCGGGGTATAAAATACATTCCTACCGTGCCTACAAATACATTGTAGCAAAACTTATTTTTTATTTCATCTCGCACAAAATTAAGTGGTTATACGACCACCTCATGACGAACATCCTCCCACTCGTTCCAGTTGAAAAATGAAGGGTTTTAATCAATGGAATTTTTTTGTTTATTCGTTTTACTTTAACTTTCAAAGAAAACCCCTCTTCAGACAAGGACGCCCAAGTGGACGCCCACCCATGACGCGGCTAAAGACAAATATCCGAATAAACTTAACTTGAATAACCTGATACGGACTAGTACAGCGGTTAGCCAAAGTCAAGTTGTTTTCCTACAGAAAACCCTCTCCTCTTGTAAGTCACATGATAATATGTAAAAACCCTCGAAATATAAAATCCTTCTTTATGAATGGCTCACATTTTAGCTCGAAAAGTATACCCCCAAAACAAGCTCCCAATTTACTCAGCCTTTTTGTACAAAGCTAATCTTTCTAGGGTTCTGGTGCAAACCATAATTTATCCTATTTCCACTAAATTCTGCTCCAAAAGCGTGAAATGAAATGAGCTAAACTTTTCCCGCTCCACTATTCCCACCAAAGCTATAAGGTCAATAAGAGTGTTTCATTATTTCTCCGAAATCCTAATAAAACTGGACTCCCTTTTCCACCAAAGCATCCCAGTCCAATCAACCGAGGTAGCATAATACTTAGGCAATAATAACACACCGATTGCACTAATCTCGGGAGTTGAGCCAACACAAGTGTATTCCCATTTTGGACTCTATTCTGGAAACTTCCAAAAAGGAGGAGGAAAGGGAAAAGATTTTAATCTGCTTACAACCACATGACTGCATTTCCTCCCTACCTCTCGTTCCTCTGCATTGCATACATCCCGACTCTTTTGGAAAGGGGCTAATCTCATGCAAAAAAAGTTCTCGTTTTGCAAACGACCCTGAGCAATATGAGGATATCTCTTTTGAATCCAATTCATCCTCATTTTGAGCCGCTTACTAAAAGAAGGATTTCAATTGAGGGGACTTCACAAAAATCTCGTTGAGACATGGGGAAAAATACTTTCGAGTTGACACCAGTCAAAAAAGTTGAGAAACTTATCAAAGGACTTCTTTTTGCAGGAAATTGGAAGAAAAAAATCCATACCTAAGCTAGAAATTATTTCCACCCATGCTGAAATACTAACCTGGTTAAAACATAAGAAAAGAGAGAAACTCCTGTGCGTGCGTTTTCCACTTTCTTTCACCACCCCGAAAATGAATGACTTTTCTCCAAAACGCTACGTGCTTCACACATCAAGCAAGAATCTCTCTCTAAATTGAAATCTCATGCGAACATCTCTGATCAACAAAGTACAAAAATACAACTTACGCTGGTAACCCGGAAGAGGATATATATTTTCCAAGAGGATCAAACTGATTTCGATTTAGAGTTTTTCTTCTTCTTCAACTACACACACCGTATTTCCAGCACACTGCGAGATGACTTTTCATTCCTCCACATTGGTATCGTATTTCTCGCCTGGAGAAATCTTCCAAGTTTTTTTTAGTCTTCTGAGAAGAATATAATGTGTAAGGAAGAAAGGAGTGAAGTCAACTTGTCTGAGAGTATGAATGCCCGCTGGAATGTAACTCTGGGAAAGTTTCTTTCATTCCATAGAGTTCCCCTTTTTTCTCTTTAGTTCCTTTTTTTTGTAGGATTGTACATTAGGAGAAAAATATCTCCGATATATTTTTTGATGCAGAGTGAATCAACTTTTATTCCAGAAGGTTTTTCTCTTTTCTACACTTGTTCAGGAAAATGCAATAAATGAGATGAAATGAAGTGGATCATATCCCTTCCAGCGGTTTTTTCCTTAATGCTTCCAACTCTTGGAGAGTTTCTTTTGTTGAAAATGATAATAATGGTATGGAATGAGAGATGATAGCGGTATAGGGAAAATAGTTTGTTCACTCTATCAAGGAAATACTACACTGGAGAAAAAATCCCTTTAAGTTTTCCCCAAATGCTGTATCACTTGGAAAGGATGTATGTTTATTGCACAAGACAAAGTGTGTGGATCCTGCCATTGGCACAATAAGTGAGGCAGACATTCCCTATAATATTTTTTTCTCCAGACTTTTTTGTAAGGGTGGTGCTAGTCTGATGGCGAAAATAATATGGGAGGAATTCACTTTCCCTAATTTTTTCCTCCAAATACACACACACCAACTGACAAACACTATTTCCACTAGAAAAAGTTTTCCACTAGTCCAGATGAAGATTGTTTACTAGAAATATTTGCGAGTGAGTTAATTTCTTTTTTTATTTAATCCCTGTCAAGAAAGGAATTCCTTTGAAATTTTATCACTTGTCACGTCAACATCATCCTTTTCTCTCGAAGAGAGAAAAAATGACCTAGATACCCTCTCCAATTTATTTTTGTGTGTCTAGTCCAGCTAAAAACTTTCAATTTTTCCACTCCCCACAGATTTCTCCCCTACACAAGGTCACCCACGCTAGGTTTTTATTGCCCCAGTGACTTCTCTCTTTGGCATTGTCTCCGAAAAAACAAGAGTTGTAAGGATATTATTGTAATTGAGAAAAATGTAATTGAATCTTGTTCCACAACGTTGTTTTTTTTCTCTAGCTCAAACCCTCCACACAATGCGTGCAAGTGTGTGTGTAGCCGCTTTTTTGAGTGTATAATTTAATATATAAAATTTCCCTTGTTTGCTCACATCCTCCTCTGGCGAAAGCTCCAGCTTGACTGAATGCTGGAGCGTGGAGAAACGAGGAAAAGTGTAGCTTCCAGTTTTCTCTCCCCGCATCTGTCTCTTTCCAGTCTCAACATTCCCGAGGTGGAAGAAAGAGAGAGAAATGCAGAGAGTGTTGTAGAAAGTGGTGATGGTGGCAAGTAGAGGATAATATGCTTATGTGACCAACTGCTCGCAATACACAGAATGGCTTGCTCTTTCTCTCTCTCTCTGTCTCCACTTTTCTCTCCATCTGGACATGGACGGAAAAAAGTCCCTTGTTGGCTGGAGAAAAAAAGAGATGTGTATATATGCTCTCTTTCTCTCTCCCTTCTTCTCTCAGTGGTATACTCTGGAAATGCTTTTCTAGAAGGTACTCCATCCTCTCGGATATCATTCCAGTGAGAAGACTAACAAGAGGGAAGAGTGAATACTACTTACATAACAATGATGAAATAAGGGTTCCTCCTGGTTAGCTTTTGAGTCATGTCTTCTCATCTAAACACCATTCTTCTATGATATGAGAACATATATCTTGCCAACTTTTTACATCTTTGAGACTTTGACTTACTCACTCATTCAAACGTACGTACAGAGAGAAGGAAAACACTAGAGAAGAAAAAAGACCACCCTGACTTGTAAAAGAAATGTGTATAAGATATAGACCAACTAGAGACGGGTCTCTTTATACCCTTTTTTTCTTCTCGTCTTTTTTTCTTCTTTCTTTTCTTGCTTGCCTTTTCCTTTCTTGATCTTGTTAGTGACCGACTGGCAGAATAAAAAATAAGGAACCATCTCCAAAGTATCTTTCTCCACCGCAGCCCGGTTTTTTAAAGTATTTTTTAAAGCTGGAAACTAAGCTGGTGAGTATGTTTCATTTGAAAATTTTTATCCATTTATATTCTCCAGTCCATCGGTGATTGATTGGGCTCACAATCATAGAGAGAGAAGGAAAACACTAGAGAAGAAAAAAGACCACCCTGACTTGTAAAAGAAATGTGTATAAGATATAGACCAACTAGAGACGGGTTAGTGACAGACTGGCAGAAGAAAAAAATAAGGGACCATCTCCTGAGTATCTTTCTCCACCGCAGCCCCGTTTTTTAAAGTATTTTTTAAAGCTGGAAACTAAGCTGGTGAGTATGTTTCATTTGAAAATTTTTATCCATTTATATTCTCCAGTCCATCGGTGATTGATTGGGCTCACAATCATAGAGTCATTTCACACCCTATATTTTTCTTTTCTAGGCCACCTTCCCTTTACTAGGCTTAGAGAGAGGGGTAAAAAAATAGAGACCTTAAGAGAGCTAAGCTTTTTTTTCTGGAGAAAATTCTAGCAGCATTAAAGGGATTGTTAGCGGGTCATGTGTGAAATCCAATATTAAAGATGGATATTCCATGTGACACCGAAAATCTTCACAACTTTTGGCTCTTACTTGTTCTCATCAAATCAGCATTATATCCATCGTTCATCACACGGGATCATGAGTTTTTCTTATAGGCTTTCTCTCTCTCTCTCTATCTCTGTCTCTTCTCATTATATTTCCTTCGGAGGAGAGAGCTCATTAAAGACATCTTCAAAGACCACACAGTAGTAGACTAAGTGTGAGATGGATTTTCTATCCGTGTTCCTTTATGTGATCATAGGATCCACAATGAGATCGTGGTGGAATGTTATTAGAGAAAATCTTGTGGTCTTTCAACTCTCCTCTTGAAAGTCATATTGTGGGGGAAGGAGACTTTATATTGGAATAGTGTGACATGATACACACGATCCCATCTCCAGTTTGATCTCATCACTCCATTTTATGGGAAGATTGGTGAATAAAGAAAATGTGGTATGTATATAGGAAGAGAGGGGTGTGTGTGGTCGTAACATTTCTCCTAATTAAAGCATGCCCAGTATTGAAACACAGTGAGCCATTAAACTAGTATTGATTTTGTGAAGGCGGAAACTTCTTCAGTAATTTATAGGGTGATAATAAGATAATCATTTGAGAAAATCATAATGCGATAATATTCTCCTTAGGATATTCATAACTAGTGTATATGCATGTACGTATTTATGTATATATCAGTGTGTTGATTAGTGTTCCTGTGTTCGGCTATAATTAGGTAGCGAAAGTTTCCTTAATGAAGAGACAAGATTATTAGTTGATGCTAGACAGAGAGTTTCCAGGTCAAAAAGGGGGATCAAGAGGAAACTCGTTAATATATAGAGAGACCTGGATGAAGGGGGAGGTTGAGTATTTATTAATATTGTACATAAAGAAATGAAATGAACTGTTAATTCTCTTCGTGAGTTCGGTATTCAAGGGAAGTGAAGCAATTGTGGGATTTTGTGTTTGTGCAAAATAGCGTGAGGAAGGAGGAGCTAACATTTTATATTTTTCTTATTCAATTAATCACGTGGGTTGGAAAGAGGGAAAAGAGGAGAAAGGAGGAACTTGGCATACAATTTTGTTTTTGTTTGGGATGCGTGTGTTGTGTAGATTTTATTTTGTAAGAGAAGTCATGTCAAAAGCTATCCAAAAAAATGCAGAGTTGTGTAGATTTGCGTATGATATTTTTGTCAGGTTTCACAAATGGAAAACAAAAGGGTGACAAGTGTGAGACACTGGATGTTCTAAAAATCATTCTCCAGTTGGTTGCCTGTTATATATTTTGTAAGCCAAGTTGTCAGGTGTGTGGACAAGATATGAGCAAGTTGACTTGTACCGGATGCTTTGCTCATTCCACGATCCAAAATATTCCCTGACTAAGAGGAGGAACGAGGGAGTATTCAAAAGTTTTTTTTTCTTCTTTTTCAGACACGGCCTGGAAACAGCCATCTGTATACTTTGTGATTGCCAGGAGGGAAGCTGGCAGAAAAGGAGAGGGCTGGTGTGTATATATATATATGTGTGTATGTGTGTTCACTCTGGAAGCGAACCTTATACAGAGTTCCAGAGATACGTACAATATTGTAGAGATGATAATGAAGGAGAGCGTAAAGGAAGTGGAGTTTAGGGGTATAGGGATATTCAAAGATAAAATGAAGATTGGTGGAGAAATTTGTGTGAAAAGTGGGTAGAGTTTAGGTACATCGAGACAAGGAAAAAGGACGTGTTTTCCTTCATCTCTTCAAATATAACTTCACCAAGAGGAAAACTCAAGTTTCGGAACACACACATATACACACACAACTTGTGTGACTTTTCGGGTCCACATCTGGAAATGGAACAAACGACTGAACGTGATCTTTTGGCTCACATTTGGCAACTGATTTAAATATTTCCCTTAGCGGATATCATGTACAAAAAAAATCTCAGAGAAAGCTCTCTCTCTCTCTCTCTTTCTCTCACAAGCCAAAAACCATACCGACTCACACACACACACACATCGAGAACATCATGTACACAATTGTTGTAATCAGAAGGAGCACGACATCAACTGGGAAAGTTGAAGGATATACATTTATATAAAAGTACATAAAAAAATTCTGTTTGTGATGTCTACTTGTTTTTGGGGGTAAAGTCAATATATCCCTGGAGTTAAAGTCTCTTATGAGTTTCCAGCTTTTTGGTAACAATTTACACAGGGGAATTGTTTTGTTTCTCTACGGTGGTGGCAAGGTTATCTCTAGGATTTGAGGGTTACCCTTTGCATAAAATCTCTCTTATCCATGTGTATTTTCTCATTTTCGGAAAGCTGCTCATTTTTAGTTTTTTTTTGTTTTTTCACATAACAATGAATTACATACGGGAAATTTTATTCACGTTCAAGCGTCTAATATTTGAATGAGAACGAAAGCAGCTGTGGAAGATGGAGAAAGGGCTTGAGGATGAATGAACTTAGTTAGTTTAGCATGAATTTTCGTGAAACGATAGGAAACTTTTGGATCTTGCTCATCACACAAGAAAAACACGTGGTCACGTAAAGAAGCCCTTTATCCGAGTATTCCAGGCACAAAGATATACACACACTAGGGGAAAATAGCCTGGAGGATAATGTACTGGACAAGGCTACTTTTTAAGCTAATAATAATATGCTGAAGAGATAAAAACTTTTTTAGGGATATGTGTAGAGACAGAGGACAAGAAAAGCGGAAATGAGGTTGGAGCACATCCCTCCCATTTATCATCGACGTGCTCTATCCGATTTTAACAATCTTGAAAGTCTCCAGAGGACATTCTAACATAAGTGTGTATATTATGTCAACTCTAATAATTACAATTATACAAGACCCTCGAGAAAAAGTGGAGAGGATGCAGATTTTGAAAATTAAACTCAAATAATGGTCCCATTTTCTTGAGGATTTACAGCCAAAAAGGGAATTATTGATTGCTTTGTTTTTCTTCCACTTTTAGCTTTGTCTTTTGGAGATAGAGAGCTGAAACTTTTTTCCTTGCAAACTTTTTACAAGACTTGTCCAGGCAGAGAGTGTTTTCTCTAGAAAATGTATATTCTTGGCAAGGATGAGCATGTTTTCCTGATTATTTTTTCCCAAATCAATACCCCTCATGGAAAGTTTTGTTTTCATTACTGCTCTCTCTTCTAGAAGTCCAGCTAGAATCATTTCTCCAAGAGCCAAGAAGTTATTCCTTTGAGAAGAAAAGAAGATAAGGGATATTACTGGAGAAAAGAGGTTGGGCCCAGGTTTTGGTTAGTTTCCCTTGCGAATGGAAGCATCTGGGCAAATCAAGTTTTTCTCAGGTTTAGGTCAACTCATCAAATCTTAATTAAATTCACGTGTTGACCTGAGCGTTCCCATTGAGAAAATTTTCTTTATGATATTTCCTCAATAAAATAATTTCCTGGAGATGCTTCCGACTTTGGTGTTCAATTTGATCTTGAGAAATGATCTAATTATCGTTCACTAGAATAATGACAAGAGCTCAAAACAAGTTTCATCCTGTCAGTCAACATTTCCTTCTAAAATATGACTTTTAACCTCTTCAAACTTTTTTATAGGATCCACATAAAATTCTCCACAAGCACAAAATTCCTTCAACCTTGGCATTTGCGAGATTCCCTTATCAAAAAAATGACCCTAAGTTGGAACTCCATGTTGAACACTTATTTTCTCTTTCTTATTTATCTGTATATTCCATCCATTCCTTAAGCAATAATACATTTACTTTCTAGGCGTTCCTTAAGATGTCACTGAAAAGAAAATAGAGAAGCTCATTTTCTTTTCTTTTAATTGTTCCAAGAATCCTCAGCTTTTGTCCATTCCATCTTCCTCGTGTGGGGGAGCTCCCTTTCCAAAAAAAACTCTTCATTTTGTTGTTGTCTCCAAAAAAAACTTTCTTCTCAGGACACACAAAACCTCCCATTTCTTGTTCAATGAAAATTGTATCACAAACTCCTACCCTGGAATGGGAAGGAACAGAAGGAAAACACACTTAAAACTTATTATTCTTCCCATGTAAACTTACAATTTTGCCCGACAACAAAACTAATTTCGTCGACATGTGTTCTCTCTCCAAGAAAAAGAGTCGTAAATAGAGAAAAGGAGACTGGAAATGTCCTAATTTTTCCTCTTATGTTTTGCGACTTTTAAACCAAAAAAATATACAGGACTCTGCAAGGGCCTAGATTCTCAGCGACTTTATAGCTTCTCCATTTATTTCTCCCGTTCTTAATTCAAGTCTCCACTCTGGCAAAGTTTCCCTTTGAAAAGTGAAAAGTAACTAGTGGAAGTGTGTGTGCTCTTTTAGGAAAGTAAATAAATAAATAAAAGTGGAGAAGGTTTGGTGTGAGTGTGAATGTGAAGCTGAGACCATTTCATCATTGCTTTTTTATTTTCAACAAAATCACAAACTACTTGAGAATCTTGGAAATGTCTCAGCGTCACCTTTAGATAAGTATTCAGAGGAAAATAATGTTTAAAAAATTTGGAGAATGTTACAATCCAAAATTTATTGTCCAGCCTGTCATATCCGTTATCAGGGGAGAAAAATGTGGAAAGAAATGATATGGTGTGATTGAGGTGGAAAAAAACTTTGGGATAAATTTCAATTCAAAAGGGGAAAATCAAAGTTTTCATGAAAATTTGTCCCTTTGAAAGATATCCTGTTAAAATTCCTCTTCAAACATTAGTCAACGTCAGGAGAGCTTTGTACAGTGGAAAACGGAGTGTAAGTTTGAGCACAACTTTTCTGGGAATTTGTCATTCTCCAGAAAACTATACAGTCGAATCTCTCTGTAACGAGGTTGTTCCTTATGAGGATATTTTTAAAATACACAACTTCTCCTAAAATATGTTCCCATAAAGTTCATTAAAAGTTGACCGCAATACAGCAAATATCCTTACTCTCCCTTTGACAGTAAAGTAGAATGAAGGAGAAAGAAGGACAAGTTTTTTCTCCTTCAATGACTAATATTCCCTCACATTGGTATACCTATATTCCTACAATGAGAATCCCTATAATGAGGAAAGACTACCCTGGCAGTTTTATATTACCCGGGAAAATTCCTCTCCGCAAAAAGGCAGTTTCATTCAGACATCGTTTTTTTTTTCTCGTGGAAAAGACACACACACACACCAAGCCACCGTTTCATTTTTTGTCGTCTCCTTTTCCACTCCGACTTGGCGTGAGAGGAAATTTGTCAAGAATATTTATCATCTGAGAGCGTGGAGATCATCACTCAGCTTCTATGGTTGTAATGCCACCACCTCGAACACCACCATATAATATGATATACACATCACCTTCACACTTTCCCTACCACTCTAATAATATCCTATAACCTCTCTATACAAGTCTTTTTGGGGAGGACGTGTGGAGGGGGAGAAATGATGAGAAATTATGAATCCAGACTTGTGAAATGTAGATGCGTTTAAGGAGGCTTCTCTCAGTCTCTTTCCCACTGGAGAATTTTTCCTCTTTTCTACAATCTCCTTCCTATCTCCAGCCCGGTACTGGAGCGAAAAGATATATCCTAAAGAATCCTCTTGGTCGTGTTGACTGATGGGAAATTCTTTTTTCTAGTGGATATTTTATGAGAAAGGTTTCACTTTACACTTTCTCCAGAGAGAAGTCCACCTCGAGAAGAAAAACTTTTTTTATAAGAGCCAAATATCCACTAATAAATGGCCACACATATAACTACTATAGGGAGTTGAGAAGGTATAGTGGCCCATTGAAAAACGGAGTTTGCATCCAATTTTCTTCAAGCTTGTTAGTCTTTTTCATTTTGAGTTTCCTTTCTCCACAGCTAGTTTCATGTTTCATGGAAATCGTGTCCCTAGCGGGGTTCAATGTTATAAGTGGAAAGAGGAAGATGATGGTCGTTGAGTTGACCGATATCATTTCTCGATATTGTCAACTTTTTTATACACTTTCCTTGAGGGAAAAAATCCAGTGGAGGATTTACCTGGAATAAAGTTATCCACAAAGATTATATTTGTGGTTGAGGGAAGGAAAAATGAAATATGTATGAATTCCCTTGTCCGCCTCCCGGAAGAGACAAGAGTAAATGAACAAGAGTGAACCACACACCCGGACAGTATTTTTTTGAAAGGAAACCAACACCAAATTCTGGTCACGTCTTATACCGAAAAAAAGAAAGATAAGATGGGTATATATATATGTGTGGTCTGGCCAGCACACTGTAATATTTGACTAGAGTCAGTTTCTCTTCCTTGATCACATAAAGAGTTAAGATCCCTCCTTAGAGGGGGGATGTCATGAAGGAAAGATTTTAACTTGGTTAGGTTCCCTCCCTCTTTACAAAACTAGCGTCAGGGACACACGTACGTGTCACCAGGTTTTGAGAGCAAACAATTCTTAAACGAAAAAATCAGATTATCCCTTTGTGATTTTTTTCTTCATTGAGGAACGCTGCTATATTTTAAAGAAAAAAAAAGTAGAGTAGTTTTCTAGGGAAAGTTCAAGGCTATGCTGATAAAAACGAGCTTGAACTGTATTGATGAGTATTTGAAGAAAAAACTGGATTATTACACAATTTCTTCTTCATCGCT
>JAHZNA010002160.1:0-14198 GCA_027743935.1 Sinodicranocentrus sp. ZH6
AGATTGTTAGGTTAATGTTTGAAGTGAGATTTTAAAAAAGTCTTATTTGCGAGCTCAACTTAGTCTTACCAGATTTATTAAATATAAATTTAACCGAGGTACTTTATTCCACAGCATTTTAAAAGAAACTTTTTTCCTGAGACAAGGACTTTATGACAGAATTTTCGCCATCATCATCATCCACACATAGTTGGATCATGATATTCATATTCATGATGCCCACAAAAACAATATATATATTACTAAATTAAGAATTATAAGGATACATGGATTCCCTAATACGAAGATTTTATGCGCACAATATTACTGCTTCATTACATCAGTTTACAAGAGTTTATTTGAGGTTGTTCTTCAGAAAGGAAGTAATAAGAGGATTACTAGAATCGGATGATTCAATATCATTAAAATAATCATGATCATGTTCTGCAATTAGAATGTTACCAGGTCATATACTTACTCATGATAAATGATGCATCTTGAACAATTGAAAAAATGAAACGAAACAAAGTATTTTATTCGGTTATTTTTATTATTGGTCCAAAGTCCAGTTAACATATCAATAAATTCTTCAGTAAATTAATGCCAAATGATAATAATAAGATTAAACTAGCACTTATGAGGTGAACAACATCACAAACTAAATAAATTAAGTTATCTCCTGTGACCACCACCACCACCTCGAGAATTCCCTCCATGTTGACCGTGACGACGATGACCACCAGAATTAGCTCTACCGTGACCTTTAGAATGCACAACTTGACCTCCTTGATTGAAGTGATTCCCTTGAAGGCGCTTCCTCTCTTTTCCTTTTATCCATCCCCTCTCCTTCTTTTCAGTAGAGTAGAGACCTTTCAAACTCGCCTTTTTACACTTATCTTGAATCTCCTTGGCTGTTATCTTTTCGATCCCATGAGTCTCGAGCATTTTGTGCCAAAGATGGTTCAACAAATAGGTGTCCCTCATTGCATATCTCAACACGTCCGGATGTAATGGTCGCTTTCTATAGTCTGACAACTGGCCGAGAGTTTTCTCCTCTTTCGAAATGCTTATCGAGGTATACTTTTCGAGTAATGGGGCGAATCCGATTTGTCTACAGTTTGGAGACACATACTCCTCCACAAGCTGCGTGTCGAGTACGGGCCAAAGGCAAATTTGAAAGTCGCGATTTATTGAGCGAATATCGTTTCCACAAGCATGGAGCACTTTAAGGATTGACGGGGATTCAAAAATAGTTTTTAATTCTGTTTTCACTTCGTCTGGAAGTGAGAGGCAGTCCACGACGTAGTTTTGAGTTTTGGAAGAGATTTGAATTAGCCCTGTGACATGTCCAGTTTCTTCACTGTCGACAAAAAGGACCTTTTCAGAGGTTAGATTTTGCATCATGAATTGAAAAGCTGAGGGCTCTTTAACAAAGTAATAAGACACATTGTCTTGGTCCGGAAGGGGAGTTTGAAACGGAGTGAAAATTTCGGGGTCAAGCTTCCAGCCTTCAATTTGGGATTGATACGGATGAGCAGTTACTACAAAAAATATCAAAACAAAAAGTTAGGTTTCATCTTAATTTGTTTTCAATATGTGTATTGACAAAATATTTTAATTTTATATTAAATTGCCATAATTTGTATTTTACTTACAAGTTTCATTTTGGTTCCTAGCCAACTTGTCAATCACAGCTTTGATCTGAAGGTCACTTTGCTCATTGTAAATTCCATAAATCTCCCTGATTTTCATAACATCCTTATACTTCCCATGACCTTTGACCCTTCCCAAGATCTCTTTTTGATGGTCATTTAGCACGATTTGGTTGTCAGCTGAGATTTGGATTGCTGAAGGGGTAGAAGACCACTCCATTTTTGTAACCTTTGACCTTAATAATGATCTCGACAAAGAGATAACAGAAGTAGTCCGTGTCCTGTTGCAACCAACAACAAAAATAGACGAAATGAAATAATGAATACCTTCAACCGTGACCGTAATTTTGAATTTATCAAAACAAAAAAAGGATTAAATTCTCAAATTCTCACCAATTTTTACTCAGCAGAGTTAACAGTTTTAGATGTCGATGTCACAACGCATCCTAGTCACAAATTCCAAAAGTTTGAAGTAAGCTAAATAGTCTTGATCTGGAGTGTCTTTTAATCACGTGCTGGATTAGTCAGCACTGGTAATAAAAAGGTGAAGAAATACACACACTACTAAACTAAACAATATTACTCCCAGTCACGTCACATCACAACCACAAAGCACAACTCATGCGATGGCATGCTTTTTCGTGTTTTTACATCAGAAATGAGGAGGAGGTGCTTGTTGGCGCTGAAGTTGCCGAGAGGCTGAGATTTTTTCTGACTTTAGTGACTTTTTTACAATGGAACGGTGAAGCTGGTTGTTGAGATGCTGCATAGCGATAGCATCCACTTGAAATGAAAGACGTCAGCCTATTGAGGCATGAATGAAGCAGTAATTTTATTTTAATTATAACCATCTTCATGGATCATGTTATTTGCATTTCCGGTGGTGTTGTAAAGTCATCAGTTAACAAATCAGCCAGTAATTTATAGAACAGAGATTTGTCTATTGTCTATTCTCTTTTGCATGAGGGCAATGATGAGGGGAAATGAATTAAATAAATATTTGTATGTATCAATGAGTTTCATCATGCCCCAATCTACCTATAAAAGAAGGGGGCTGTTTGAAAATGTCAACAAAAAGTGTACAAATAAATCTATGCAGTCAACTGACAGTATGATTATGATTATAATGCTTAAGATTGATTAACAATTAAAGTTAACTGTGTAAAATGAAATGTTCACCATGTTAAACAGTTTATGGTTCTGCTAGACGCTAGCTATTTACCGAATTATGTTATAGCATGAAATGTTTTCTCTATAAAAATGTCAACAAATTTAAATGGTCAATAGTCAACATACATTCTAAAAGACTAAATTATTGGAACAATTATTTTTTAAGTATCTAAAATGTTTAAACTAAGATGGAACTACTATGGCGAAAAACAAAAGAGAGAAGATTGAAATCCTACTCCTATCCTTCTAGAAAGATGCTATTAAGAACTAGTTAAATTATACAAATTAAATTAAACCTTCAAACAAATAACCAATTCAGAGGTGAGGTGGTTCTCTTGGGTAAGGAATCGCACATTACTAATTGTGAAAATGGCATTTATTTTTTTCTGTTGAAATAAATAAAATATTCGTAAGAGTAAACAATTGACAATTGAGAGTATATAATCACGGTTGACGGTCAACGGTTGACGGCTACAGCGGATGATAACGTTTTAAATTATAAACGTCAAGCTTTCGAAGGTTTATTCTTCCTTCATTATCAGGACAAAAGGGTTGTGGTCTAGATACCAACCCCCACTTTTTTTAATCAACCTGAAAATGGAATTTTGAGTTCAGAACACAATGATATCTTCTAACCTCTAACCTAATCTAACAATATACCTCTAACCTCTGACCTAACCAAACCAATTAGAAAGATGTTTGCAAACTTCAACTATCAACTATTCACTTAGTTCTAAACTCACTCAACTTAACCTTCGATTCGATTCTCAACTCCATTCCCAACTTAGCATTCGATTCTCAACTCCAAATTCCATTTTCAGATTGATTTTATACAAAAAAGTGGCGGAAAATGTATCCAGACAGCAGCCCTGACCCCAGGACACGAAAACAGTTAGGAATTGAATCGATTTAATTGTGGAAATTGTAATATTTTTCTCTAAAGATAATTATGAAATAAAACATTCTAAGAGTTGAGAGTAGACAATTAATATGTAGTAACTAATCACAAATCGAACAGTATTTCATTTTTAATTTATTTCAGCTCCTTCAACGAAAATTCAAAACCACTATGGCGAAAAACAGAAGAGGGCAGATTGACATCCCATTAATAACCCCTGTAGAAGATGATATTAAGGAGGAAACTGAAAGTGAAGCTTATGAAGACGAGGTGCCTATCGACATCGACTTATTTTGTTCCAACGAAGCACCACAAAACTCAAAATCAGTGCAAGATGATCCTCTTGAGTTAACAGTGCCTCAGGGTAGCTTTAAAGGCAAGAGAGAGTTTACTCTTGAAATGCAAAAAGAAGTAGGTCTAATGGTTCAAGAATGTGTCCATGTTTTAAAAAAAGACCCTCGTGAATGCCACTTGTTCTACGTGACAATTCAAAAATGGGTTGAAATCGGTCTCAAACTCTCCCACATTCCTGAAGAAAAGGCTTCCATCGTTTGGGAAAAATGTGATAGCTTTGCTCTCTCAGAACTTGAAAAATACAAGAAGAAGCAGACACAATTCAAAAATGGCTTGAAATCGGTCTCAAACTCTCCCACATTCCTGAAGAAAAGGCTTCCATCGTTTGGGAAAAATGTGATAGCTTTGCTCTCTCAGAACTTGAAAAATACAAGAAGAAGCCGACCCTCTTGAGGAAGTCACATAGGCATAACCCCCAAAAGAAAGCTTGTTCTTCAAAAACTTCTCAAGTGGAATCAGTTGAAGCAGCCTGGAAACAAATGCTTTCTTCAACAACTTTCTCCAAACACTCTCTTTACAGTTTAGAAACTAGACTGTTGTTTTTCCAGTGTGCGAAAACCCTCACATCTCCGCAAGAATGTTCTGAAATGAATTTTCTCTGGGATTGCCTTCTTTCCTCAAAACTTCAGCCAGCACCAGAATTGACATTCCCAGACGTTCCTGTAAGTAAAGATAGCCCTTCAAAAGCAGTTCACAAGAGCTCACAGCAAAGGGAAGCTGACACAAAATTGATCAGAGAAAGCGATGCGGCAAGAAGGGCGGAAAGAAAGAATGCTGCAGTTTTAAAAAGCAAAACAAGTCCAGAAAAGGAAACGGTCAATGCGGACTTTGAGAATAGAACGGAGCGAGGAGACGCGGAAACTGAGGAAGAAAACGATGCTTATCAAACGAAAGAGCAGAAGCAAGCTAAAGTAGACAGGGAGCGTTTCCGTTTTAAAAAACTAACAAACGAGCAAAAGCAAGCTAAAGCAAAGAGGGAAAGTCTCCGTTATCAAAAACTTACCAACGAGCAGAAGCAAGCTAAAGCAGAAAGGGATCGTCTCCGTTATCAAAAACTTACCAACGAGCAAAAGCAACGTAAAGCAGACAGGGAGCGTTTCCGGAGACGAAAGTATATAATGGAGGAGAAGCGAGATAGAGCAGAGAGGGAGCGTATTCGCAGACTAAACTATACCCCAGAGCGAAAGGAAGTTGAAGCTAAAAGGACGAGGGAAAGGAGAACAGCTAGGATTGAAAGAGAAAAGAAGTTTGCATTTTTAATAACGGAGCGAGGAGACGCGGAAGCCGGGGAAGAAAGGGATGCTTATCAAACGAAAGAGCAGAAGCAAGCTAAAGTAGAAAGGGATCGTCTCCGTCTCCGTTATCTAAAACATTAAGGAGGAAAAGAAGTTTGCATTTTTAAAAGCAAAAAGAAAACTTACAATTGAGCAGATGAAAGCTTACTATGAAGAAACGAAGGAGCGAAGAGATGCAAAAACTGGAGTGCAAAAGGATGCTTATTTAAAAAACAAAAGTTTTCGGAAAGAACGAAACCAAAAAGAACAGGAAGCTTACCAATCTTCAAGTGAAAATGAGCTATTCTCAGAGGTGGAATTAGAGACCGAAGAAGAAGGGTTAACCATTCAGGAAAATTTTGTGTTCAAAAGTAAATTGGAGTTTGAATCAGAAATGGAGAAAGTTATGACAAAACTAATTCAAGAAAGTGTTGCAGTGCTTGGAATGGATCCTCGCGAATATCACCCTTTTTACGTTAAACTTCATCTCTTTATCCAAGCCGGGCTTCAGCACAACTTCATTGATGTCTCAGAAGTCAGCTCAATCTGGGAGAAATGGGATTCTAATGGAGTGTCTCAGTTTTCTAACAACCGTGACAACCCTAGTACAAAGCTGAGTATAGAAGAATTCGAAAATAACCACGGGCCATCACCTCACCTTGACCTTATTCTTTTTAAACGGATTCCACGCTCGACGCCAGTAAGAAGTTGGGATGAAGCTGACCGCGAAGCACGATATCAAGCTGTCACCCAAGGCTGGAGAGATATCCTCTCAGATGAAACCTGCTCTAGTGACTTAAGGTCAAATTTGGCTTTGAGAATGAAACTATTCCAGTCCTGCTCCTCCATGACATTTCTCGAAGATTCTAATCGAATGACAAAATACTGGGGAAAACTGTTCAACGGTGAGTTGGACACTTTCGAAAAGAAAATCAATACACTATTGGCAGAGTTTCAAAGAATAGCAGAAGAAGAGGAAGAAGTGAAGAAGCAAAAGAGATGGGCCCGATATTTAAGAAATCAAGCTTTGAGGGCAAGCATGACCGAAGAGCAAAAGAGAGAGGAAAGTCAAAGACGAATGATAATCCGTGCATCTAAGACACAAGAAGAGAAAAAGGAACAGGTAAGGAGAAATAAAATAAATCGACACAAGTTCACTGGAGAAAGGAAAAAAAGACACCAAGAAAGTTTGAGAAGGTCGATTGAGAATGCTAAACAAAAGATGGAGCAACTGAAAAGGACAAATTTTGAAAAATGGAAGGAAACCGTGGAAGAGAAGAGAATACGTGGCTTAGATATGTACAATAAAATGATTAAAAATGAAATTCCGGAGCGGAGACAAAAAAGACTAGCGAAGTATAAAATTTATGCGAAAAAGACATTGCTGAAGAAACAGGTGGCTGATGGGGTGATAACTGAGGAAGAGGTAAAACAAAGTAAATTGAGAAAGTGAAAATATATTTGTGGGATATGAAGAAAAAATAATTTCTTGATATTTTTATTTCACAGATGGAGGTTCAATTCCAAGAAGCAAAGAAGAGAATTGAAGAAGAAACTTTCTCTGGTCCTCCTAAACCATATAAGGAAAGGCCGAGAAAGAAAAAGCTAGTTGAGACAGTGACAGCGTTAACGCCAACGTGTCCGGAGAAAGTAGAACAAATTGTCTTCAATGCAGATCCCCCAGCGGTGCTCATGCTCCCTGAGAGTTGTACAGTGATATTAGTAGATGGAAAAAAAATGTATCAAACTTATGCATTTGGGGCTTCAAGAATGATTCCAGAAGAGATGTCTGCTCAAGGAACAGATAAGCCTGTTAAATCCTCAATGTCTTCAGAAGTCAAATCAATGGAAGAGGCTGCTGCGTCTACTTTGGAAGCGGAGTCAGTACCGAGATCACCTTTGCTGGAAGGTGTTAACGACTATGCTGCTCCGTTCGATGGAGTTTGTGATGAGTTTGAGGATAATCCTTCACCAGAACAAGAAGTGACAAATGAATTTGAAATGAATGAGGAAAAAGAGAAAGAAGTTGTGACATCGTCGTCATCGATGGTGGAGCCTGGTTCAATTTCTACACCACATGATAATGATAATCCTGATCCAAAATCTTTTTCAAGCTCTTCCATCGTTGAAGCAGTTGATGACACCAGTGATGATGATCATGACTTGCTTCTAAATTCAGATCCGACAATTCCAACGTATAAACTGAAAGCCAATCCGAAAGTCCCTGGGGAACATAAGTCTGCCCCAAAGAAGAAACAGCGAGTACATAAACAAGGCCCAAGAGTAAAAATCCCTTGTCCTAAATGTGGTGAAAAAATCAACTCTAAAAATCTCTGCTCTCATTACGACAAATGTGGAACAAAACAAAAAACAAAAAGAACACCCACCTCTGCTCCTGCTGCTCATGCTCTGTCTACTGAAGTTTTCTCATGTCCCCAGTGCTCTGAATGGTTCAGTAGCCAACAAGCTTTAGCTCGCCATCAATACTTCGCCCATGGAGACGGCACAAATCCAGAGAATCATTTAAGATGCCATTTGTGCTTCAAAAGTTTCAGACAAAAGGCCACTCTCGATGATCACATCCGCCGAGTTCACGAAGGAAAAGGATTTTATTGCGATTTATGTCCAAACCGAGGTGATCTCCAGTCTGCGGGAAAACTTTGGAGGCATAAAGTCTCTTTCCATGGGCTTGAAGATCTTCCACCTCCTTCAAAAGTGAGCGTGGTCCAGTGCGAATTCTGCGGGGAGACTGTACTCGGCAGGTATTCACTCCATGTGAAGAAAAAACATCCGGAAATGTTAACTCAGTTGAAAACCCTATTCCAGCCTAAATCTAAGAAAGGACTTACCAGAGATCCGAACAATCCAGCTGGGAAATTGAGGCAGTGTCCAGAATGCTTGAAAATGATTAATACACATTGGCTTTCAAAACATAGGAAGATGGTCCATAGAATAGGGGAAAGTTTTTTTTGTCCAGAGTGTAAACGCGAATTCAAGTTTAAATACGAGTTGAGCGTACATATTCAAAAAAAACATGGGATTTGGGTAAAATATGCACAATTTTTTTCAAAAAATAGTGTTGTTTTGTTTTTTTAGAAAAAGTGCTGGTTTTTAATTCTTTTCCAAATTATTTTTACAGGAAAAGTTTCGCCAATACAATTTAGTGGGAGATGATCCTTCAAACTTGAAAAAACGTGTATGCTTTCTCTGCTTGGAAACGTTTAACGCGACAGCAAATGCTCAAATACACGTGATTGAAAATCATAAGGAAGTTTATGAATATTTGAAAACCGGAGGTGTGGAGAAAGCTGGAGAGGTTGAAGAAAAGACATTCAAGTGTATTAAATGTTTACAAGATTTTGAAGGAGGAAATTCCCTCGCAGAGCATTACAAAGAGGAGCATAACTTGGAAAACGGAACAACTAAAAGAAAGAGATCAAATCGGTCTATAAAGAAACGCCTGGATGAGGAAAATGGCTGCAGGTGTGAGGATTGTGGAGTGAAGTTTGAGACAAGAGAGGATTGGATCAAACATACGCACACTGAGCACAATGAAGAGATTGAGAAATTAGAGGAAGTTCTTTTGAAACCGAAGAAAGTTAATGGAGAGATGTCAGATGAGGTGCAGCTGGTGAAAGCTGTGATAAAGAAGAAGACACCTGTTGCTACGAAGAAGAAGAAACATTCCTTTGAAATAAAGTCGAGGAAGGAGGATGCTAGTTCAACGGTAAGAAGATCGTCGAGAAAGATTACAAAGAGAAAGTTCATTTATGAAGATAGTGACAGTGAAGATTTAGGAAGTGAGTGGGACTCTAAGGTTCCAAGAGTAAGTGTTAATGTTGAAGAAGATTCCCTTGTGAAGCAGATGAAGATCTTGAAGGTGTCGTTAGTTCGTTTAACAAAGGAGGAAATAGAACAATACAGATTTAAGCAATAATTGGAAATTATCTGCTAATAAAAGTTTAATTTAACCCTTCAAGAAACACTGCAAAATCGTTTTTATTAAACCCCAGTATACACCACATAATATGAGTGTTGTTAGGTCGGTTGGATCAACAATCTATACATCTGTGGTGAATGAAATTTAGGATGCTATAACTGATTTGAAAACTGATTAACCCCCAAGATCACCTTTGATAGAAGGTTTTGACGACTGTGCTGCTCATGGGAAAACGGAACCAGACGTGGGAAAGGAATGAAAAGGCAGAAAATTCTTTTGAATTGAATTGACAATTAATTAGCGTAACAAATAACATGACATCAATACGATATTGTTTTGAAACCAAAGAAGTTTAAGAAAGTGAGGCAAACGAAGGCTGCGATAAAAAAGAAGACAGCCACGAAGAAGAAAAAACCTTTCCAGAAAATGAAGTTTACAGAGGAAGCTGATCCGTTGAGAAGATCGTCGTGGAAGATTATAAAGAGAAAGTTCATTAATGAAGGTAGTAACAGCGAAGATTCATGAAGTGGCTCTAAGATTTTAAAGAGTATCTGTGAAGTTTGAAAGAGATTCTCTTGTGAAGCAGATGAAGATCTTGAAGGTTTCACTAGTCCGTTTGAAGAAGGAGGAAATAGAACAATAATTACAGATTTAACCGATAAGTGGAAATTATCCTCTCTAGTAAAAGTACCGTGTTAATATTTAATATATTGATTTAAATGGTAAATCATCAAGTGCTATTTTCTCGGTGGATGGAGGGAGTAATTGTCAATTCGAGTATTCTGTTATATGCAGTTTTTACTGTGTTTGCTCATCTGATCTCTCTATAAATATTTTTAATATTAATAATATGGTATAATATTATCTTTTTTTGTAATTTTCAATTTGAATTTGATTAAATAAAGGGATACCATACGAAAGCTTATAAATGCTGTCTATCAAAAATAAAAATTTTAACCTCTCTCTAAAGCCACCAAATGAATTCTACAATATTTTTATGATGTTATATTTATCATGATAATAATATGTATTTGGATTATGCATAGAGATGTAACGATATTCTTTGATAAACAATACGCAAATAATAATTATCTCTGTTAAACCTCAGAACTTTAGTTAATAGATATACGGTCATGCTATATGCTAGTCTTAAAAATATAATAAAAAACCTCATTTTTTGTGTCAACCAACTTCCGAACAGTCTGCAGTTAGGCTTGCTTATCCTATCACGTGTAAGCCCGAAAAAATCATCTTATTAAACAATTTAGCGTGATTTCCGATTTTTATTTAGTATCTATTCCACTTCTTCAAATTTATATAAATGTTCGAAATGTCCGTAAAACTACCATTTTCTGGCTGGATGTTCTCATATGGTGGGTAGACATTGTTCGAAAAACCCAATTTCGGAAGATATGTAATTCCAAATTCATTCTTATACTCAAGTTTACACAGTCACAAAACAAAGCGACGACAAAGTTCATCAATCTTCACAAATACAAAGACATCTGGCCATCATTGAAAACGGAGATGGCGCGGGAACGGGGAATATTGAGCTGGGTTCTGTGTTGTTTACCCAATATTTTGTATTTATCGAAATGTTAATTAATTTAATTAGATAAACCAAACCTATCCTTTTCAAATACATGCCATCAACGTAAATGTATTTTGCTGAGGATAAGCTACAACTTTAATTGTAATTATGAGATTGCACTTATCATTGTTAACTATCGTCAATCGTTTAAAGATTGAAGATTGTCATCATTCAATATAATTCATAATTATGAAGTCTGCATATAATATATTTATAAAATCATGATCTAATTTGTTGAAGAGCTATTATAATTTGTAATTTCTCACATAGTTCAACAGAGATAGAGGTAACACTAATCATGGCAAAGCACAGAAGAGGACAGATGATAACCCCTCTAGAAGAAGATATTACTAAGGAGGAAGAGGAAACTGAAGGTGAAGCTTATAATGATGAGGGGGCTATCGACATTGACTTATTTTTTGACAACGAAGCACCTGAAAACTCACTGCAAGTTGATCCTCTTGAAGAGTTACCAGTGCCTCAAGGTAGCTTTAAAGACAAGAGAGAGTTTACTCTCGCAATGCAAAAAGAAATTGGTCTAATTGTTGAGGAGTGTGTTCAAGTTTTAAACAAAGATCCTCGCGAATACCATCTATTTTACGTGACGGTTCAAAAATGGCTTGAAATCGGTTTCAAATTCTCCCACATTCCTGGAGAAATGTTTTCCGTCCTTTGGGAAAAGTGTGATAGCTTTGCTTGCTCAGAATTCGATAAATACAAGAAGAAGCATACCGTCCAGAGAAAGTTAGCTGACCTGCAGTCTCCATTTTTGAAGGACCCCACCCCACAAAAGAAAAATTGTTCTTCGAAAACTTCTAAAGTGGAAACAGACTGGGAAAAAATACTTTCTTCAACAACTTTCTCCAAAAACCCACTCTCAAGTTTAAAAACTAGACTGTATTTTTTCCAGCGTGCGAAAACCCTCACATCTACTCAAGAATGCTGTGAAATGAATTTTCTCTGGGAACGCCTTCTTTCCTCCAAACTTCAGCAAGTTCCAGCCTTAACATCCCCAGACGTCCCTGGACGTGAAGACAAGCTTTCAAAAGCGGTCCATCCGATGACTAAAAGGCTTAAAATAATTATAAAAAAGTGTGCATCAGAGGGAAAATCGGAAATTGATGAGAAGCAAAAGATAAAGTCACTAGTAACTGTAAAGCGGGTTACGGGTCAAGACCAAAAGAAAATACTGTCTCTAGAGACGAAACAAGTTAAAGCAGAGAAGGAGCGTCTCCGTAGGAAAAATAAAACTGACGAGCAAAGGCAAATTCATGCAGAGAGGGAGCGTCTCCGTAGGAAAAATAAAACTGACGAGCAGAGGCAAGCTCAAGCAAAGAGATCGCGTCTCCGAAGGCAAAATCAAACGGTTGAGCAGAAGCAAGCTGAAGCAAAGAGATCGCGTCTCCGAAGGCAAAACCAAACGATTGAGCAGAAGCAAGCTAAAATAAAGAGGGAGCGTCTCCGCAGACTAAACTGTACCCGAGAGCGAAAAGAAGCTGAGGTAAGAAACATGATGGAAAGGAGGGTGGCAGAAAAGAATCTTGCAGCTGGAAAAAACATAAGAAATTTGGAAAGGGAAAAAATCACGGCGGAGTTTGAGAGAAAGATACATAGAGAAAAGGAAAGTTTTCGCCTTGAACGAAGTAAAAAAGAAGATGGAAATTTACAATATCTCTCGGAAGATGAACTTTTTTCAGAAGCAAAAGTAGAGACTCAAAAAGATGGGTTTGCTATTCAGGAAAGTTTTGTGTTCAAAAGTAAATCTGAGTTCGAAGCAGAAACGGAGAAAGTTATGACAAAACTAATTCAAGAAAGTGTTGCAGTGCTTGGAATGGATCCTCGCGAATATCATCCGTTTTACCTAAAGCTTGATCTCTTCATTGAAGCCGGACTTGAGCAAAACTTCATTGACTCCACCGAAGTTAACTCCATCTGGGAAAGATGGGATTCTGCAGGAGTGTCTCAGTTTTTGAACAAACTTGATAACTCCAGTACAAAGCTGAGTGTAGAAGAATTTGAAAAAATCCACGGGCCATCCGCATCCCTTCACCTTGACTTTATGCTTTTCAATCGGATTCCTTTCTCCACGCCAATAAGAAGTTGGAGTGAAGCCGACCGCGAAGCACAATATCAAGCTGTCACCAAAGGATGGAGAGATATTCTTGTAAATGAAGCCTCCTCAATTGACCTCAGGTCAAATTTGAGCTTGAGATTAAAACTGTTCCAGTCCTGCTCTTCCATGACATTTCTCGAAGATTCCAGTCGAATGACAAAATACTGGGGAAAGCTCTTCAACGGAGAGTTGGATAATTTTGAAGAAAAAATTAAGATGAGATTGTCACAGCTTCAAAAAATGGCTGAAGAGGCGGAAGAGGACAAGAGGCAAAAGAAATGGGCTAGATATTTAAGACATCAAGCTTTTTTGGCTAGCCTAACTGAAGAGGAAAAGCGAGAGAGAAGTCAAAAACGAATGATGTTACATGCATCTAAGACGCAAGAAGAGAAAAAGGAAATGGTAAGGATTAATAAAATAAATCGACACAAGTTCACTGGAGAAAGGAAAAAAAGACACCAAGAAAGTATGAGAAGGTCGTTGGAAAAAATTAAACAAAAGATGGAGCAACTGAAAATGACAAATTTTGAAAAATGGAAAAAAATCACAGAAGAGCAGAGAAAACGCCAGTTAGAGTTATATAATAAAATGACTAACACTGAAACTCCGGAGCAGAGACAAAAAAGACTAGCAAAGTATAAAATTTATGCGAAAAAGGCATTATTGAAGAAACAGATAGCTAATGGTGTGATAACTGAGGAAGAGGTAAAACAAAGTAAACTGAGAAAGAGAAAATATATTTGTGGGATTTGAAGAAAAATAATAATTTCTTGATATTTTTATTTCACAGATGGAGGTTCAATTCCAAGAAGCAAAAAAGAGAATTGAAGAAGAAACTTTCTCCGCTCCTCCGAAACCATATAAGGAAAGGCCGAGAAAGAAAAAGCTGGTTGAGACAGTGACAGCGTTAACGCCAACGTGTCCGGAGAAAGTGGAACAACCTGTGTTCAATACGAATCTACCAACTGTGATCATGCTTCCTGAGAGTAGTACGCGTACGGTGATATTAGTTGATGGAAAAGTACTGAATGAAAATTATGCGCCAGCGTCTCCATGTCTGATTCAAGAGAAAGAGATATTTGCTCCAGGGACAGAGGAACTGGTTAAATCACCAATGTATTTAGAAGTGAAAGCGAGAGAAGAGACTGCGTCTACTTTGGAAACGGAGTTACCCCCAAGATCATCTGTAATAGAATGTTTTGACGATTATGCTACTCCGTTCGATGG
>JAHZNA010002161.1:0-23983 GCA_027743935.1 Sinodicranocentrus sp. ZH6
GATTTGAGACGGATGCTCTTTCACATGCAGGTCGTCATTTCATGTCAATAAATTTTCCACTTGTGGCACACTGCGACAATCTGTTTTGACAGTTGGCCCAGCGCAAAAAATTAGCAAAAAATGCAAATCAGCAAATTTTTCTCATATAATTTTTCTCCAACTCATTTTTCTCTCAAACCGGTCACTCACGCTGTTTACAATTTACTTTGTGAATTGCAATTGCTCCTGCTGAAAAGTTCCGCAGTATAGATCCCAGCAGGTGGCAATCAAGATTTTTTCTTGAGAAGATATAATAATAAAAGAAGTCACAATAAGACATTTTTTCTCCTCTCCTTTAAACAATGCGATGATTTTCTTTTTAAAAATGTATCCCATCCATTACCCCTTTTGTTGCCAGTATACCTATGCCCCATCAAACAACCTCCCTTATATGTAACATTTATATTTTGCTGTACATCACCCGTTAATATTTCACTGGGCGATGAGCCATAAAACTCTGACTAAACCTGAAACCTAGTCACTAATCAACATGTTAGTTGTGCTTAGCCACATCGGTAAAATGTACCCTTGGCTAAGAACTTTGGTTTGATTCACCTCTCGTTCACTTGTTCAAATACGAGAAAGGCATAAAAAGGCTTTTATGAGGGTGATAATAGTTTATAGTTTATACGCTTTAAAGTGTGTCAAATCTGTGTGTGCGAAGGCTCTTTTGAGTCTGGGAAAAAGGCCACATGCTCGAGCATTCCTTCAGGTAGAGCAAACTCATTTATTATTTATCCAGCTAGTCATCAAGGTAAACTCGGCGGTGCATATAATCCCCCTCGCTTCTTCCCTCTGTCTCAGCTTAACAATTCGGGCTGCGTATACATAAGAAAGTTATAATCTTTTTTTACGTGCTTTAACACAAAAGCCCAAAAAAGAAAAACAAAAGACGGAGAAAAAAAATTTTCAGAAAGGAAATGACGAAAGGACTCGGTAGAGTACTGAAAGATGAAGGAAGGGATACCTTTTGTAGAGTCTATATGATGAGTTATGTCGACCGCCCATTACTTCCATTATCATCATCCTCCACATCCTGACGATATAAAAAAGAAGAGGAAAAAAGCACTATTGGAGTAATCATAATAAACGCATGAGTAATGCATATATATCTGGTGGGATAAGAAAAAAGGAAATGTAGCAATCATCGTAAGGGCTGGAAGTGCAGTAAGAGCCTGGGAAACGTTGAATGTGAGCAATAATGATAATAGGAGTGAGGCAAGTAAAAGCGAACAACAAAAGGGAAATTATCCTTTTGAGTAGCTTTGAATGGAGCAGTTAGCCTTTTTTTCTTGCTTCTTCATCTTCTTCTCTGGTGATGATGATAATGATGGCCGGATTATTTATACCTTGAAGGGAACCACTCACTTGAGGGCACACACGAATTCGAAAAACAAACACTGGAAACAATGCACGCTTATATTGTTTTTTTTTTCAAAGTAGGCAACAAGTGCACCTTGCTGGGTACTCTGGTGAGAGATGTGTGTTTTTCTTTTCATTTGCCCTGCCAGTGTGGCATAGAGATAATCGACTTGTTTTCCAGTACTTATTTTTCTATTCAGAAAGGTGAGTTGAAGGTACAGACTGGAAAATGTGGGGGTTTAGGAAGCAATCACCGCCATCATGGATGGGTATTCATGCAGAAGGAAATTATCTTAATACAAAATAGCATTGCACATTTCAAAATCTTTTGGGTGTTTTTCTTGTTCTTTTGATGGCAGTTTGAGTTTTTTTCTAATAGCCAGTTTTAAGTTAAATTGGAACTCATAAACAGACACTCATTTATGAGAATGTGTGTAAATGTGTTTTAGGGGTTTCAGCTTTGTACTTGATTCTAATAGTTGTAGCTTGCCACTAGTCCAGTCTGCACGATTTGATTGGTGAGATTTTTGCAAAAATACAGATCTTTTAAAAATCGTTGTCATTTCTCGTTTTGAAATTAATTTATACACTTTTAAAGATAACTTAAAATAAATAATGAATAATTATTAATTTTATAAAAAACGTTGACACGTTAAATCTGTTGAAAACTGAAATATTTAAACGCTGTTATTTCGTACAAATAAAGTTGAGTAGTTCGTGATCATTAACAGATAGAATTGGGTTGTTTAGGTAAATTATCGGAATGTGTGAATTGACCTGAAAAATCACTAATAATTGTGCATTGTACTCACAAACAATAAGATTGTAAAATAACTGCTTCTTTTGATCAAAAATTATTCATCATATTTCATTCAATCCCATTATTATACTTATGCACAGGTACGATTGAGCCTTTACCCGAAAGCTTTAGTTGTATTCATGCATACCCTAATCTCACTGCATGCACGCATTTTCTACTAATGCTTACCCATCTTTCCGTAGCTGGCTCGTTGGTAAAAGCTGTGTATCACAATATGAGAAACTCTTCTAGGTAGAGTTGGTTCGTAGACTCCAGCACGTTTCCTGAATCAACCTTTCAGTCTTCAGCGAACATTTGGAAGGGAAGCTTGTCTGTAGCTCTCTCTATACCGATTGTTCTTGCGTGCTTGTGTGTGAGACGGAGCATTCTCACGAGAGAATCTTTCCTGCTAAAAAAGTTTCTTGTTTGCCCCTAACATTAACTAAAAACAGAAGGAGCTCGACATTTATATCTCATCAGAGAGAGAGACTCAACTTCTGAGAAAATTATCTATAGCCATAGGGCCCATGTGTCATGTGTTTGTTCATCTTAATACGGTAAACTATCTTCACTTTCCTACATTAGAAAATAACAATTTGTGTGAAAATCTTTCCATATTTTTGGACTTGTTGTTAAAAACTTTTTTCCCAAGTTGAGGTTTTCACATAAGAGAGGAGTGAAAACAATCTTGTGTATGGCCGGTGGCGTGAATAAATGCAAATGAGAGAATGTCTTATAACTGCCACATCTTCCTCGACACCCAAGTAAACAAGCCAATTGAGAATAAGTTTGTTGTTTGAATAACAACTTTTGATAAGGAAGTGAGAAGGCAAGACGGTATCAAGCTAGACCGCTCCTGAAAGTGACAGCAAACATTCAAGGTTGACTTTGTTGTTGTGAGGGAGTGTGTGTAGGTGCGAAAGTAAACTTTAGGAATGTCAAAGCCGGCATCTTAAGAAAGAGATAGAGAAAAAAACGAGATCTTCAAACATCCTCATTCAATCTGTATCATTCACTTTGTCCTCATGATACTCCATTGAAAGGTTTGTAGACTATATATTTGATTTTGACCGAACCACCAGAAACGTCAATATTCTCAGAGTGAATGGAACTATTGGATAATAGCAAAAAAACAACCATGTAAACTTTCTGGGTTTTTCTACCATGTGTTCGAGAAACACAGTGCGTATTGAATTTCGCAACATTGAATAATGGATAAAGGAAATAGATACAGACAGCTGGATATCCATATTTCATGTTATCAAGCCCTGCCTCCTCTGGCGGTCCATTATTTCTGTTGAGCTTTTATCAAACTGAAAGGTGAAGGTGGATAAGTGAATGAACATGTAACATTGTGTGGGTACGACGGATACGGACGTTTTTAAAAAATCGTATTGTTTCTACCCCTCATTCACCTCTCAAATAGTACATGAAGAGGTGCCACTCTGGCGGACGACCACTCGTTGTATCCATTTCAGCTAAAAAAAAGTTGCATTCTCTCTACTTTGTATAGATTTTTTCCCACTCCTTACAGTCCACTGACTGAACTCACTCAATCGATGCAACTTGACTAACTGGACGATCAACCAAACACAAAAGGGTTGCCCTTGCTGTGTGTTGTCTTGTTTTTTAAGTAAATCATATCCTACAGGGAAAAAAGTGCATGTATGCATGAATGCATGAAAAGTGTGTAGAAAACTTTGTGAATTTGAACCCACGCGTTTGTGTGCTTATACCGACGACACTCCCGGTGAATCATACTTTTACTTTTTTACACCGTTTGGAAACATTGCAGAAAATTTGGGAACTGCGCCGTGTGTTTTGTAAGAGAAAGGTGAAAAACGTCGAATGAAAACTTTCCACAAAAACTTTAGCAATACTCAACTCATAAAAAACAGAAAGGGGGAAACAGTTTCATTTGATTTACAGCATCACACCCAAATAGAAAAAAACCTTCACTACAGGAAATATTACGTTTGTTTTAATAAAAAAGTGTAGTGATTTATTTCTCAATAGAAGCAAAAAAAGGAGAGAAAACCTCAGATTTTTTCACAACTTCTTGCCAGTGTTGAACATTAAATGTTGTTGTGTAAGGATGTAAAACATGTGATGAAAATTGGATAACTCTGATTACAACCAGACCGTGAATATTTATAGGAACGTGTTTTTCAAGAGGAGAAAAGTGAGAAAAAGTAAGCAACGACAGAAACACACTGTAAGAGTATTAATAAAGTGTAATCACACCAATACTGAAAAAAAGTAGTGTGGTGCTGCTAGTAATTGCTCGTTGCTGACTCCATTATAAAAAAACAAGGAGAGAAAAAAGTGTTTTCAGTTGAATAATTTTTTACCTCGTCTACCTTTCGTGGTTCTCTGGTTTTTTAAGAAGCGGAAGGAAAAAGCACGGAATCCAGAAAAGGTGAGGAAGGGATTAATTTGATTTAGTAAGTAGAAAGCATGTTTTGGTTGCTTGTGTGTCTGTAATCTGAGAAACATGGTGTAATCATAATGGTAATGGAGGAGTACAACATAATATGTTGTCGAGAGAGCTAACACCTTCCGTTTTGTGTAAGCATTTAGCCTTGGGTTCTTATGAGCAGAAATAGTTGGACATAGTTATTCCTGATGGTTATGGAAGTGGTGAAAGGAGTAGAAATTCTAGCAATCCTGGAAACGGTATGTTTTCTCGGAAAAACTTAGACGAGAGAGAGAGTACTTACTTACGCAATACTGTTTTCTCCATGGGTTTTTAAGAAGTGTACTTGAGCAAGTTTCGTGGCAATGTCACACTCGCATATATTATAATATGCGTGCACAAGCCAGGAGTGTGGTGTGTGTGAAGTTATCCTAATGAAATAACTTTTTTCCCTTATGCTTCTCTGCACACATACAAGTACATTTTGTTTCTAGAGAGTAGACCAATCTTCTAATCTAATCCAATTTCCATTAACTCGCCGAGATATGGAGCGAGACGAGTTGTAAAGAGAGGAAAGTCCTTTTTCGAGGAGAAATGCTAAAAATATTTTTCCCTTTATGAGGGATAAATATATATGAGTAGGAAATATGCCAGGCTCTACGTGTATGTTAGTTGATGAAAATACGGTGAAAATTGTAAGCTCGCATCTGGAAAAGCAATGTAGGAAATAACCTGTGGACAGGAAGGCCAGTCCTGCAGTTTCCGTCGTCATCATCGCACATTGTGCAAATGTCTCAACCAGACCCAAGTCCTTGTATTAGTGTAGTGATGTGGGAATAGGTCCAAATGGAAACGACTATTTTTGCCTGGCTAGGCCAAGTTCTTTCCTACGGGGGTACTCCTGTACTTTACTTGGAGACTTTATACCATTACTGTTATTATTGCCACTGCTTGCATTTATCTAATTGGATTTTTTTTCAGGTCAAGCTCACCAAATATCTGGATTTAGTTAATGGGTTTACCCTTCATTCTCGCATCCTCCCACATAGGCTTACTTACTCTTTTGTTTCTTTACTTTTGTTTATTTTCCAGGAAAATATATGAGACTTCACTCATTCCATTATTTTTTCCACTTTCTGAAATAAAAACAATTGCAGATGTTACAAAAAAAGTGTAAGGCACACTCAACTCCCAGCAGAGTTTCGTAGAAAACTACTCTTTGCAAGTGAGTAAGAACTACTTTTGTAAATAAAAAACAGGACTTCATACAAGCTTTCTGCTTTCTCCTTCCCTTTGCCCCAAAGTCCATTAATCAAATTGCACATTAATTAGTTTCGTCCGCACTCCCACTATTGGAGTTGAGCACGGAAGCAAAAAAGTCGAAAGAGATAAAAGATCGAGTCAAACACCCTGTCTGATCCTTTCTTCGTCATAATCCATGAAAGGATATTTTCGATTTTTTTCTCTCGGAATAAATTACTCTCTCTTTGGCAGGATTAAAAACCTCCATTTATGTCTATACATGAATGGAGGATAGAAAGACATATGGATATTATGTTCATTGGTTCGGCATGTTTTGATAAACTTGATATGGCCAAAGCTGTCATGTCATTCTATCAACGTAGCTTTACACCACTAATACCAATATTAATCGTCCACATAAGGAATGCATGACTCAGCACTTGCAAATGAGCCGATGAACCTGGAGCGATCATCGTGATGTGATATGATAGGAAAATAAAAGATGAAGACTTTTTTCCATCATCGTGTTCAAACATGCTCTCCGAGACAGGCATATGCAACATTCAGCATTTCATCTTTTCCTCTCTTGCTGACACTCAGTCAACATGAATGAGAGAGAGAGAGGAGTAAAGTAAGCAAAACATGATATGAGGATTGAGGATAGGCATAGCATATAGCAATCAACATCATCATCATGATTGTCATCAAACAATTTTCTTCTGCATAATACGGAGAAATATGGGCATAAATATTACGTTGAAAATGGATATACGAATTTGAGCCCTGGTAAAATGGCATTTAATAGGATTTGCAAACGATTCACTCGTGACACTGAAGCTTTCAGGTTGTAGTTGTAGCCTGTCTGTGGTCTGTCGTCCGTCATACTTGGTAAATATGCGTTGAGTTCAAAACATACCTATATATATACATAAAAAGTACATTGGTCGGTCATTAAATTACTTCTTATCTTTCCATTCGCACACTTGCACTGCGGAGTAGATAAAATTCCATGCGAAAACTCTGCCTCTCTCTCTCAAGAGAGCTATTATACTTCCACGCATTAAAATACTTATCTATATGTTTGGATTTTTATAATGAGGGGATGGTTCCACGATAAACGTTTTGCTCATGAACTTTTGTCGTTTTTTGTGTAACACAACGACAGTTCGACGTAAAGGAAGGGAGATGTAATGTAAACAAAGTTGGTGGAAACGTAATAAAAATCATTTTCCTCTTTTTTCAATCCACTTTCACCACAGTCGCAATCAAGATCCCAAGTGTGTGTTTTGTGAGCACAAAAATATCTGAATTTAATGAACGCCTATGAATGAGCTTTTGAATTCACACTATTCAATGAGCTTTTTGTTTTATGTATGAGCGGAAATACAGATGTACTATGGGAAAGGATTATTCATGCGGATTTATTCATTCTTTGCGACGATTATATCTGATGGCTATTATCACAATGGCTAAACAAATATTTAATGAGGTGAGCTATTGGTATTGGTGGAGTAGTTGAGGTATTGCTGGAAGTTTATAAATGAGGAGGTTTCAACAAAGACTGGTATGAAATTGCCAGGTTCCCAGGGTATGAATACCCTCAAGTGGCCATTTCGCTTACAGCTCCACTTGAAAATCTATCGGAATAAAGTATTTTTTTATTCTGCTGTGCCTTATGGCACTTGTCACTTGAAGTGGTGATCGGGCTACGTTGGATATTTGGAGATGTCCATATGTAAAAGTTGGAATGATGGGAAACATGCCCGTGAATGAAATGATTGAAACGAAATGAAGTTATTGAAAGGACAGATAACAAAAATCGGGATAATCCTTTGTAAGTTTATTTAAGGCTGGTGAGGGCCATGGAAATTGTCACCAAGCTCCAGGGTTGATCAAATCAAACCACGAAATCAACTCCTAATCTCCATCCCACCATTTATTTTCACACTCTCCTATTGATTCAAATGCGTGCGTGTTTGATGTGAATTGGGTGTGCGTGTGGATGCGTAATGTGATGCATGACGTGGATTCCACATTTCATCATCATCATCCCAAAATCTTCGTCACCATCCAAACTTCCAGCCGTTTTTGTTGAGAAATGCGTCTGGTGCAGCAGTAGTCAAAGTTCTGTAAGCAAAACCAAACAAACTTGTCCTGCAGCACACCATCCCATGCCACTCACTGCACTAGACTAACAAATCCCTGTAACATTTTTATTGTGTTCAGCAATCTGTCTGTCTGGCAGGAGGAGAGAAATGTGATATTGAAATCAGGATGGGAATCTCTCTCCATGTACAAATCATCCATTCTCCCGTCATAAGTTTCGTGCTCTTTTGCTACTTGAATAAAATATATTCTTGCGAGTATTACATTTCATTTCTGAATTTCTGTCAGTTCGTCAGGGAACATGGAAAGTGAGAAGGAGAGGAAAAAAACGCAACGTTGGCAATTTAATGCCAACAGCATAGCTCACACATGCAACTATCAAAAGCAATAATGCACAAGTTTCTAGTTCAACTTTTCGTGTTTTTTTTCTTTCTCCTTCTTCTCATCATGTTTGCCCATGTGACTACTTGTGACTCTTGAGTTTTGTTGACTACAACTGACAGCCTGGCTGAATACTCTGGCTACTCGGTTTTTTCTGTATGAAGACACTACGTATTTGGACAAGGATAGTAAGTGGGAAAACTCTTTTTTGGAAATCTGGAACTCTCTCCTAGAGATATAGATTGAAGATGATGGAGCACGGTGTGAGGTTGAGGCTTGGATGAAATCCTCTTCAACTCTCACATGTTCAAACAGATTCAACCAGTCAAGTCAGCTTACGCTCAACGTGTTTTCCTCAACCAAGAAGATACACTGGAGATATCTTTGTGTGTGTGAAATAAAGCCTATTTTGATATAAAGCGGAACCCATGTCAGCTTCCATATAATAAGTATTTCATAAAGTCGAACTCTTCCCAGTCAAGGTTTCCTGACAGGAAGGCAAGGCAAAGGCGGATTGTGTATCTGGCATATATATTCATGGTTGGCTCATAGAGAGGAGAAAATAGCACATACACACACACCCCTTTACACACAAAGCAATCCATTAAGAATTATAGAGATTTTGAGAAGCCTGATCCGGATATTTGGATTTATCACGGCATCAACATAACACCAGAGATTTACTCTTAGGCGAGCTCTCGTTTGCTGACATGAAAACAAGCCAAATATGAGATGACGTGAGTTTCACATTTCCACGTTTGTGGCTCAAGCCTTTAGTTTTTTTTGCTTGTTGTTCTTTCTCGAATGATGATCGTGATGGTGTGAGGATGATGATGACGATTATTTCGTGCAATGCAACGGGATAAAGAATTGTTGGATGCATGTAATGCAAGCAAAGTCAAAGCTAGACAAACACGGCAATTTCCAAGAAAAACAAAAACACCAAAATCCCTCCATTTTCCAACTTGCACTGAACACTTTTCGTCTCGAAGATGTATTTTCGGATTTGAATAGATTCTCTTGGAAGGGAAAGTGCAACTGTGGAAAAAACTAGGAAGGAAAACATGATGCTATATGCACCGTGTGTGTGTCTGAGGAGGATTTATTGTGGCCAAAGATTATCTCTGTGGACTCATAAAAATCAACTTTTCATGAGAAATGTCTTTTCATTCTATCTACGCGAAAAATAAAGTTACTCTTTGGAACACCTACCTTGAAGGGGAACTTTCATGGTTTTTTTGAAAATAAAGGGATACTTTTTTGGGGCTTTACAGAGAAGGGAAAAAAGTCTATTTTAAGTTTGAAAGGGATGCTTCTACTAAAATAAGCGATACAAAGAGTGAAAATAAAAACGATGTGGCAAAGTTAGTTAGTAGTGTTTTTTAGCCTTATAGGAAATTGCAGTTTGACTCCTTTTCACAGGCTATCCCACAAGAAAGTAATTTTTTCAAAGACTAAAAAAATATATACTCCAGAGTTGTTTCTTATTCATCCTCTTCCCTCCAGCTTCTCTTCACATTAGATTTAGCCTATCGCCAACTTAACTTTATTGAAGTGTGCAAAGGCGAAATAGACTAGAGGGATGGATAAGTATGAAGGAAAAGTAAAGTAAGTAACCAAGAAAAGGAGCGTAAGTAGAAGATCGCTTTCATCTTCTAAATTGCTGGATTCTCAAGGGAAGTCGAAAAGTAGGTTGATGGTTTTGCTTTTCTCCTACACAGCCACAGCAACTTGGAAAACTTGCAATGAAGCAGTTGAACCAGAGTCTGTGTTGTGTACAAAAGAAGCCAGGGTGTATTTTCGCATTCTATAAAATTCCACATTTCTCAGTCCCTTTCTCTCTGGGTGAAGTCTGAGATTACACTTGACTACTTTACTGCACACATTCATGCAACTTTTGGGAAAGATATATGTGCTGTAATAACATTTATTTAGCTAAAAAACGGAACTGTAATGGGCAGAGGAAAGCTGCCCTTTATCACGGAAGGGTGCAATCCAAGCGTACTTTTTAATATGAAGAAAAACTTTCCGAAAGGGTTTTCATAGCATATATAATTTTACCCTTAAATAGATGTCAAGTTCTCCGATTTTTGCACATGCGATAGTCCACAGTCCAAAAGTTATTTTAAAAAAACGTCTGCACACACTCCTCCGGTCATGCACCTTGAGAATTTCAAGCTGTGAAATACAAAAGGAAAGAAGGAGTGGAGAAAGAATGTTTATTGGTGCTAATATGTATTTCAGTATGAAAAGGAAAAATTACAAGGGAAAATTAGGATATCACTTGATAACTAGAATGGAACAGGGGTTCTGTAACAATATAAAGTTAGGAAAAAATATTGAGCCCAAGTGTGAAAAAAAAGTTGAAACGTGAACTTTGCCAACTGCCTGAGGAGAAAAGAGAAGGATATTGCACAGCAGGGAAAAGAGAAGTGTATAGAGAAATATCATAATGAAGAAGAAGGACGTGAAGTAATAATGTGTCCACCTTGTAAAGTGACATGATGTGATAATGTATTCCGCCTTAGGGACATACTGGAGTGAACTGTAAAAAGCATTTTTTTTCTTTTGCTTTTTGTCCTTTTCCTCATATTCCAGGTGTAGGTGACTTTAGTGGATTAGTGGGTATTTTGTCGCTCACTTGTGAAAAGCTAGGTTACTGCGTTACTCACAAAGAATGAAGTCAGCTTAAAAAGTGATTTGAAAAATGTGAGTTTTATACTCATGATCTTTTGTAGAGACAGGTGGATGTAGCTTGTAGGAATGAGTGCACAAATGAAATGCTCAGAATGAGATTATAACATACATTTTGATGAAATATGGGCGGCTTTTGCTTTAGGATGAAGATAGAATGAAACCTGTGTTTTGGAGAGTAGGTATATGCCCAAAGGTAGCTGAAACTTGGATTGATGACAATAAATGAAATCGGATTATTTTTTTAATTCACACCTTTCACATACGACTAACTTACAATGTACCTAATTTCATGATATCCTTGCACTACAGTGCTAATGGAGAGTCGGCAGCCTCTGAGAAACCGAGATGCTGTGACAGGTTGAAAGACTTAAAGCCGCAGTCGCAGTTACTCATGAAAGATATACCTACGCAGCTACGCACCTCGCTTTTAGGATTTTGTGATCTTTAAAAAATATTCTCATATTAAACATTTCTACATGGCATGTCTAAGCCCAATACTGGGCTGGCTTATGCCGGTGAACTTTTTAATTAGGAAGATGACTTCTTCCCACCTCACCTTGGTAAGGTTACCGCATCATATTTTTCCAGATATTTCAAGGCTATCCGACCATCACCGCCATACAATTATATTTCAATATATGTTCATACACATATTCATCCCATCCTCCTCATCATCGTACAATTTTCCCAATCCAATTTAATCCCATCACCTGCATCATCATTAAACGTCAGAAATTCGTGTTACATCCTACAAATCAGTGCCAATACCTCCACCAAGAACAACACATTCATCCCAACCCAATCCCCTCACGCTATATCATTTTCAGCCTAATAACAATAAAAGTTTTTTCTCTCTTCTTTTACTTACACGTTTTGTACATGTGATGATGGAAATTTTTCCCATTTTTTACCTAAAAAATTGTCGATCAAAAACCGCATGATTACCACCAAAGTGTCCAGGATCTTTATAGATAAAAAATTATTTAAACTATAATTTCCATCCAACATATCTAACACTCCTTAGAATGATTTTTTTACCGGGAATTTATATGACCAACATGGATAAATGTTTTAATAGCAGCAAGTTTTTTTCGTGCATACGTGTTCCTCATCATTCATAAGGTTATTACAAGACACAACATTTATTATTATGAATGGAACATAAGCAAATCTTTTCAACTCACGAAGACGTTCAAGAGGTGCAACTTATTTGCTAGTGTATTTTTTTCTCCTCATGTTGGTCTCCTTCATACGTGATACTTTCATCTTCTCCATTTCATTATTTGTAATCCTCAGAGAAGGAGAAGTCTTAAGCTGCTACAAGGAAATTATAATCATCCTCTTGAATTCTACCACAGGATGGAAAATCCTTTCTGGCAAAGGTGTATTATCACCGGTAACTAGTTGGAATATTATTAAAGAATAATTGAGCCAGTGTTAGGAGCAGAGATATACAATTTTTTTTTCTCTCTCTCTCTGTATGAGAGCGTTGCCGATTCAAGTGTGTGAGGTTTTGGCTTTGCTAAAACTTCTCATTTATAACAAACGACTTCCTCTCAGTTATTACATTGGTTTTTCATTTCCATTACAAGCTCCCTAATAATAAATGAATGTGAAACGAGAAAAAGAAACAAGTTTTTTTTCTTCATCGCTAGTTCCGATTCAATCCCACTTGTGCATACATATGTTCTTGTGTAAGATTACTTACTGTATTATAAAAAGACGTGAGTTGAGCTGGAGAGAGAGAATGTATAGTGGTTTAATAAGAGTGAAATGAAATAAGTTTACGTTTATCGGGGAATTGTTGCTTTGATAGAAAATTGCTTCTTACTTGCTCCCTCACTCCGTCGATATGAACGTACGAACTTGCCTCTTTTCGTGGTATAATCAGTCTAAATAGTATTTTTACATATGCATATAAGCATCTATCATCACAAGTATTGATGATGGTGGCATACAAGGATAACATTACGTTTTAGATTGCATGCGGGATCATTTCATCGATAAAATTTTTTGATTTGACTCCATCCCTGCGTGAGTCTATCATCAATCCACCATGAACAAAATAAAAAACGACACTGGCACAAGGAGAGAAAAGTTTATAGCTTTAAAAAGCTATATATATTAAAACCACCAACTGTCTCTCTTTCCTCCCTACTGACATAGTCGTTATTTTTGTAGTAGTTTTTTTCTTCATATGAATAATTTTTTTTCACTGTCCTCTCTCCATTTCTATCATCGAGCGGTTGAAACTTCATCAACAATTTAAGCTCAACAAACTAGCCAAAGAGGTAGCAATTGAAGGCATATCGATACGCATAAGACATTTAGATGAGTGTACATCAACTTTGAGTTAAATGTATAGATAAGAAATAAGTAATACTCGTTGGCATTATACCCCTGTCAGTTTCACTTCAAATCCTTTGGCTAAAGAAAATTGCTGCTGGTAGGTCGAATGGATTATGTATACAGCTTTGAAATAAATCAGACTTGGAGGCTATACGCGTAACGTATGTAAACATAAGGAAAAAAAGTTGCAATCTAAAAGCCAACGTCAGTTTAGCACTGCATATCAAATAAAATGTCCAACAGGAGGTTGAAAAGAGAGAGTAGCCAACAACAAAATGAAACTTTTCTTCTTTTATTAGCTAAAAAAAATTTAAATAAAAAAAGTTTCTTCCACAGCACATGTCTCTGGATAATCACGATGAAGAAAATAAACTAGTAAATGTCAGCAGCAAAGTTTTCTCACAAAACACCGACTTTTTTCTTCTTGTTCCACTTGTGAGCGAGCTGCCAAGATAGAGAAAAAAAGGAAACGCAAGTTGAGCACAGCAAGTAGTAATAATATCAATTTGATCTGAAGGAATGCTGATTGAATTCCATTGTATACATACCATCATCATCATCATCATGACTGTACATTCTCCATGATGAAGGAATTCTTATTTTCATAGCAAACTAGAAGCGAAAATAAAATTCTAGAGTATTTAGGCATCAGTACGGAGAAACTGGTATTTTTTTCTCTTGTTCCAGTTGTTCCTCTCATCAACCAAAGGCTTTTGTTTATGTCCTTCTCTCTATGTATATCCATCTGGCTTGGCTCTCTCGCATATTTTTTTTTGTTCTTGCTCAGCCATCCGAATGGAGTGAAGTGAGCCGAGTAACAACACCAGATCTGGGGAATGATAGCTCGAATTGAAAATTACGGGGAGGAATGATAGTATAAATAAAACAAGAATGGAGGGAAGGAATGGAGGAGCACTGTGTATTTTTGTAGTTGATGGTTGGATCCATTTCTAAAAAAAATCCTGATGTACATGAGTATTATTATAGTTTGGTATGTAGTATTATGCATATCAAAAGTTGGGAGAGGATCCTTTTAAGGATTCCTTTTCTACTGGATTAAAGGTCATGACAAGTTTTGTCACTCGTGTATCATTAAATGATATAGTGTAATGGAATCTTGTATCATTACGAATACTGAAACTTTTATAAGGATAATATTCCAAAGAAATTATGTAAGCAAAACAGGGAGTATCACTCATGAATAGCTGCGTGAATACATGGATTCTCATTGGAAAAATCTCATTTTTATTCAACATCAACACCACACTCAACCAACTTTTACAAGAGGTGATTTTCCTAATGACGAAATAACTGTTGAAAAAAGGATGATAGTGGAAAATGTATGTCAGTCTTGGAGTCCTCTCTGTTTTGGTTGACTTGTTGAAAATAGGTCTTCTTCATCGCATGTCTGTACAAAGTTGACTTTTTTAAGTCTTGTTGATAGTCACCCCTTTTTTCTCAACTCGACATGGTGTTGTAACCCTATAAAAAATATTCTTGTTAGGAGCTCACTCTCGCTACGAGAGTTCAAGCTATTTATTTTTATATACCAGCTTTTTTATGTACAACGGAGGACACACGTTATGGGGAAGTGGTGGACATATTTTTGTAAAATGTATTATCTATCTACAGACTACGGGAAAATAATTTTTGTGCTTTTAGCTCTCTCCTCTGGATGTGTTTCCTGTCATTCCATCTCTCTTATTAAGTGCTACATAGTGTTTTAATGGTCGTCGTAGAAGAGGCAGACGACGACGAGGTCACAAAAGATAGGGTAGAGGGTCGAAAGACATACGACTTCTTATTCTTCTCTTTTCCATCCTTTCTGGAAAGTTGTTGCTGCAGGAGTTGCAGTTTTTGTTGTTACAAACAAAACGGTAACTTCATTCGAGACCAAAGAGGAGGCTCACAATCTTACATATGAGAAAGCAATACACAGGAGCAGGATGGAGAGAATGAAACTAGTCATTTCTTTTTCAGCCGACGACGGGAAGATGCAAGGGAGGGATCATTATTCTTGGAAGATACTTACTGCTCTTATGTGTACCCATCCATTTATACACTTTTTTTGTTTTAACTCCCAACCCAACCAGTCGAGTCATGGTGGAGCCTTTAGTTTTAACAATTTTCCTTTGGACTTGTTTCCAGATAAAATGTACAACGAAGGTATAGATTAAGTGGAGTCAGGATATCGTGCATACGCACGAATGTATGCGTAATCTTATGTACCTCACACATATGCCAGTCTAGCCTCTAGTGGTGGAGTCTGGTTACATGGTTTTCCCATACAAGTAGGTACAATACTTGTGTATTATAGTTATCTCACGCAAGTGTAAAATGTAGGTAGAGAAGTTTTCAACCTTCTTTTCGTCGAAGGTAAAAGGTCTTGTAGAGTCACACTTACTCAAGGAGTCGCTCATCCAGTCAAAGATTTCACAAGTCAAGACGAGCTTCTTGTTACTTGGGAGGAAATTTTCGAGACTGGCGAGAGTTTAAGGAAGAGAGAAACTTAGATGAATGGTTAGTATCTTTGGATAAATCCTTACAAGAAAAGTCGTAGATTCAGGGAGAACCTCTGTTATCTATTTCTTGAGCCTTGGAGAGTGAACGAAACCCACAATTTTGTAGGACGGGAATTTGTATCGTGTATTTTTTGGGGGCTCACTCAGAGTCACTCACACTTTTATCCAGAGAGTAAAGTCCGGGTAGTACCTTGAGCAGAGAGTGAAGGAAACAGCTCAAGGCTGGTGCTAGTGGCAGATTCTTTTTTCCTTGGCACATCCAGGTTTCTAGGACTAAGCTGCTTATTTAGGAGTTTTAAAAGAGAGGTGAAAAAAGTAGTCTAACTTAGTTACCATCTTCTTGACTGACTGACTTACTCGTAGGCTGTCAGGGAAAGATGGACAAAAGGAGTATTATATTTTTTCGTAGGTTGATCCTCTCTCATGTGAACTATCGTCGTTATCATTATCATCTTAGGGTAGGGCAAAGTCCCTTAAAAATCTTTTTTTTTGCTGGAGGCTTCTTCCTTAGAGTCAATTAGAGTGGTCAATTGTTACAATTGCCAGTAAGAGAAAAGAAGGTATAGCCCTCGAGTGAGATTTTTTCAGTTCGTTTTAGAGGCATGTGTGAATTTTCGAAGATGGTAAAATTCTCTTGGCTTTGTGGCTTTATTTGGAAAACAAAAGCAGGTAGAACATAGGTCTGGAAATAAAAGTACCTTTTTAGAACCTTGGAAGGATTCGTGGGTACTTATTAGAGAAGGATCGTTATGTACAGTTTTTTCTCTTCTTTTTCTTTATAAACCATTTGGTTTTTGTGAAACTCTAGTGTACACTATAATTTAGAGTCATTTCCACTCTCACTTATCATTCAAGTGGGGCGAGGGATCGATGCCGATGCATGACATGAAACAAGAGCTTCATCCAAGAATCAATGCACTCCTTTCCTATAATTCATGTCGGTAGAAGTTCTCTTGAGTTTAAACCGTATCCTCTTATTCATGTATTTGAAGAAGTTGCACGAAAAAGGATATAATTTCCAGAGAAGTTGAAAACAGACAAAAATCGCTAAATTTCAGCTGCTCTCCTCTCTAATTTTATATTACCCATATTTTTTTGTATAACCTAACCAGGATATGGAGTATATAAGAATTAAGGGAACAAAAATGATTTCATTTTTGAAAGCTATAGCTCATGAAATTGTTGCATTTTTCTTTAAAAAAAGGATAATAACGACTTTAAATGATAATGAGTATGTAGTGCACATCCAGAAGATGATAATGATCCCTTGTGACTCAATGTGAGAACGGGTTGAACGAGCATCTATAAAAGATATAGCGTTTTTTTTGCAAGACAATGATAATAAATCCTTATTTTTCGCAAAAATACATACATAAACTTTCCACACATTGCAATTTAAAGTTTAGTACGTAACGCAGCAGTAAATAGTGTAATGAATTCCTTACGACTTTACTAAAAAGTGAAGAAAAGTTTGAAAATGAGCAAGTGTATATTACTTACAACTAGTCTATATATTACCTCGTATAAACTTTTATTTCATTTTCATGCAATAAAAACCCTTATACAATACTCATCCTTGTGATTTTCCTGTTCTTTGGATTTTCAGCGATTTTTCCACAAAAGCCCTATTTAACAGCACTTGAAAGTGAGGAGAGAGAAGAAAAAAAGTTAAAATTGGTAGAATTAGTTTAGTATGCAGACCGAAGCGAAACACCGACTGGCAGTTGGAATCACTCGGTGACTCCATGACTATCTCTCTCAACTCTTACTCTCCCATTATTTACCTCTCAAGAGGAGGATTGTTGTTGGCGAAGGTAATGATGGGAGATGAATCACTATTATGTATAATCACACAAGAATAAAATCTAGAATCATCAGAACCAGCCTTGGCGATAAAAAGTGTTCCATGCACACTCGTTTTTTATGTACACACTCACATTTCAACCGTGTAAAGGGATGGATACACGCATTTCATCGGATAAGCTCTTTTGTTCAAGAGAAACAGCGAAAAAAAGACATGACCAGCACACCGGAGAAGCTAGAGCTAGGAATATAATAAAAAAATGAAAACAAGCTGTAAGCCAAAGAAACAAAATGGAGAGGAGGCTCTCAACTTCACATTGAATGTGGAGAGTACATTCCTCTCTATAAAAGTATGGCTTCTAGCGAGTTTCTGTCATTATTTCCATGATTGCATGTTGATCATGATAATGATGATGACTGTTGATTCCTTCTCTTTTAACTTTTGCTAAGTGACTCCCTCAAGTGGTAACTTACATACGGATTTTTTCCCCACTTTTAAATACTTTCGTGTAAGTGCTCCTCTTGAAATGCAAAGTAATCACAATCAGAGTGAATCGATGGAGATTTTTGAGAGAGGGAAATGAGTGCAATGTATTTTTAAACAATACAACAGGTATACGTACACATTTCCTCAAATATATTGAGAGGATGGTTAGATGACGTACGTATTGGATTGCATGTGGGATGCATGAAATAAAAAAGTTGAAAAATGAAAAAAGGGCTTTCCGTGTCGGATCCTTTTTTATTATTGTCCGGTACCATCCTCCAAAAAATCCTCTTTTTTATGTGTGGACTGTTGCAGGACAAAAAGGGATATTTTTGTTCATGTGTAGGCTTTACTTTTCGGGAATGTATTCATTCTAATTTTTATGATTGGTGTGTTCATTTCGGTAAAAAAAAAAGTTGCTTGCACTTGCTTCAAAAGTGAATATGAGTTTTATATTTTTTCATTTTTTTCTCTACCCAGCTCCCTCTCTGTCTTCCTCAAACATATCATTATTATTATTACTACTTACCAATGTTGCTAGCTGCGGCTGATGATAATGGTGTTGTAAAGGTAAGTAAAGTAAGAAGGTGGAAAAAACTTGGAAAAAGGAATGCCTCTCGCTCATGGTATCCCTGAGTTTTTTGTATACATGCAAGACTTTTCGGTAATGAGCAGCTAGCAGAGACTGGGACTGGATGTACACGAAAAGATATATACTCTGTATATTCTTAGATGATGATGATGATGTGCTCTTTTTTTAACTAGTAATTTTCATTTGTCTGTCTTTCTTTCTACAATTATTTGTGTATCTTTGCTCAAGAGTGAGAAAGAGAGTGGGCACATAATATCACAAGTTTACTTTCCTTTACTGATGATGAGAGAGAGGCAAAAGCTGGAGAGAAAAAATTTAAGTATTAGTGATTCTCCAAGCCTGGCCCTCCTTCAAGTTGAGAATACCTTTTTCCCTCTTTGAACACTGGTCACAGTCTCCGTCATCGTTACCATCACCAAATGCCATTGTTCTCAGGCTAATTTATATATTTTTTTGACTGTTCACTCTTTTCTGGAGAGTAGTGGTTACTACCGCTTTCCACTTTGATGGTCGCATTTGCTTCTCACGAAAATTTTGAAATTGTCGGGATTTTCGAAGGGAAAATGTATAAATGGGAGTTTTTGTGGATTTATGAGGGACGATGGAACATGAATGCTCTTGATGATTCTTGAAAGTCGTCATACTCGTCATCATAATCACGACGATCCCATTCCATTTTTTTTCTCCTCCGCCGTTCGCTTCCGGACCCTATATTTAGCAAAATGCAACATCATCACAGTCATTACCGTTTTATTGTTGTGTCTCCTCAAGGAACATGTCGTTGAATACAAAGTAATAACAGTGAACTGTGCATGTGCATTCATTCCAGAGGGAGGATATGACAAAGGAGACAATTTTTTTTAAAGGTAATTCATTCATGCGTGTAGAAATGTTACAGTTGTTTTACATTTTCTCTCTGTGTTGAAATGTCTTTTGAGGAAATGTGACTGTTACAGAAAGTAAAATACAATGTTTGAGTGGCTCATTGCATCCTTTTAAAAATGGGATGGTTATGGCAAGACAAAGTTTTGAAGAATCTGGAAGCAATTTTTAAAGTTGGCAAAAGCTCTTAACGAGACATGAGCTTATTTTCAGTTTACCCAACCTTTCGAAATATTTTCCTCTTTAAACACTCTGACATATATGGATTGCTCAGCTAATTATGTTTGTTTAGGTAAGGGAAGATAGGCAAAGACGTTGGAATGTCGATGGGGGTAGAGAGGCTAGCATATCTGGGAAGTTTACTATGTACAGAAATTATTACTCCTTTATACGAAATTGTTGGAGAGGTTCTTTTAAAAGTAGCTACTTTTTCCGCTTCTCTTTATGTTCTTGTGTGTTTTCATTTGAGAGAGAAAAAAAGTAAAACACTCTTTTTTTTCAAGTGAGTGATGTTATGCGCTCTTAGACTTCTCTCAACGAGGCAAGTTCATTCAGCTGCAATAATTTAAGCACCCTTTATGGTGATTAGTTAAAAGCTACACACGCGCCCGTATAATACACAAAAAGTCCTTTTTGAACACTGTTTATCGTTTACTTTATGTCTTTCTGTGGTTCCAGGCATTACCTTGCTGTTTTACTCGAAATTTGGAAAACATAATTAGAGAAAAGATACATGATATGTCGTTTGTTGTGTAGTTGAGTAGTTGACAATGAAAATGGATTGTGAGTTTATGATGGAAAGCGGAATTATCAGGGAGTAAAATTGCATGCGAATTTGTAAACTTTGACGTCTGTATTTTAAAAAATATGCATTATTCAACATACAGCTGCACTAGGTATTTCGTGCCGAATGGTTGTAGATTTAGAAATATATTGTAAAGAGTGGAAAGTGTTAACATTTGAACAAAATGTAAGATCTTAGTGGGAGGTTGTTTAAATGTTTTCGTTTGCTCAGTCAGGTTCTTTGAGGATCAGCAGGCGGTCAATGATATACGGACTCGGGTGGCTCATACATCTTCAAATAATAACTCGTAACTCGTTATCATGTAGCAATAATCCACCATGTGCACACTTAAAATCTACTCACTCACTTGCATTCATATAAAAATAGAAAAAAATGATAATATGACAGACAATGCTTGTTTTCTTAGATGCTCTAGCCAGCAACTCATTGTTACCATATTCGCTATTTATGGTAGGGAACTTTAAGCTCAACCAGGAACTTCTATTGACTGCATATCACTCATCGCTGAAAAAATCCCTAAACAAAAATACATTCTCATTCAACTTTAACTGTAAAAGAACTCTTCTTATATCAACTTATCAACGTAGGATGAGCGTCTCACAGATTAAATAAAAATACATCGGTGATCCCTCGTACACCTCTTTCGCTCCGGTCATCATCATCCTCATCATCACAATTTCTGTTCACTTATTATTATTATTCCCAGGGATATATACCATTTTTTTCTCCTCTCAGCAGTTTACTTTGATGTGTGTGTGGTTGTCCGCTCGTTCTCTGTCTGTAATATTTACATACGTAATCCGTAGGGTCTCCACTTGAATAAAAAGACTTAAACCTTTGTTGCTCTCTCATGTTGTACAACACAAGAAAAGGGAGGATTAGCGGAGGATAATATTCGAACACATTTTGTGTCCATAAATAAATACAACTTCTCAAAGAGCATTAAATCTTCTTTTTTTAAATGCATGTAACAAGGAAGAATAACAACCGGCCGCTCACACAAGAGTGGGGTCGCTTTTTTTCCTTTCAATTTCGTGAGCGAGAAATGCAAAAGTTGTTGATAATGATATGTGATTGTGAGTAAGTAGACTCACGTACTTAAAAAACGTATTCAATGTGGGATATTTTTCTGTAAAGATCCAGCTTGTGCCTCCACTCCTGTCTCCCTTCGGCAGTGAAGTTAAAAGGAATGAATAAAACGGAGAATAAACGTTCCGACTAGATTTCCCCTATTGTAACAATGTAAGCCTTTTCCTGACAATAATTATGAATATAATAGGACTAGATATTTTTAAATGATGAAGATGACGGGAGTAATACAAAGTTGGAGTCAGCGAAGTAAAAAAATCCTTGTGGAAATTGAATATACAGTGGAAAATGAAGTATCTCTTTTGCACAAGGGCTTTTTTTCTACATAACGAGCCAATCCAATTGACAAGAAGACTCTGGGAGAGAGAGAAAAAGTGAGTGTTTTGTAACAAGGTTTTCTTTTCTGTTGCGTGTTTCCCTCTAACTAGTGAGTAAATACGTGAGGGAACAAAGGGAGAAAAAACATTGATCTAGATTTGAGATGTAGATGTGTGTGTGAGTATCTGCCATTAGAAGTTGGATATGGTGTTCATGTGATGAAGAGTAAATGAGGAGGACATATGTATGCAAGGCATGGAGTAGTGATGATGTACGACATTGAGGATAAAAAGAAGGCGAAGATGAGGATGATAATGTGAAGCTGGAAAAGATGTGGAATAGTCGGGTAATATGTGTGTGTGCGTGCGTGAGATGGCTTTTTTAAACGAGGGAATATGGCATACACGTGGGGAATATGGAGTTCGTATGGTGCTGAGGTTGAGTTCACGCATATTATCTTCGTTTTCTTTAGCCGTCAGCAGCACCAGGGAGGAATATAACAGGAGAAATAGAAGAAGGCTACAAGCTTTCGTTAACTATGGGACTCCTCATTAAAGGTTGACATTAGGGTTACCCCCCGGAATCACTTTGGAAAGCTTGTTTGTACTTGAAAAAAATGGTTAGAGATGGTTGAAGTAACAAGATTTTGGATGTGGATAGTACAGAAAGGCTATATTAGAGTGTTAGGATGTGGAATTTTATTCAATTCTGTTTTAAATAAATGATCATCCAACTGTTTAGTTTAACGCTCTTATATTTTTACTTTATTTTATTAAAAATTTTGATGTAACAAGATCTAAGCCTTCATACAGTCTACTTGACAAAATTATTTAGTAATCCTAATCCCTTATTGTATTCATTGGATATTTGAAAATTGTTCATCCACACCAAAATAACGATGACTTACTATAATTCACCAATATTTTCATGTTGCATACTTATAGACATAGACGCAAAAAAAAGTGCTCCACACTAGCCACCAAAAACAATACCCTCCCAACGCACATCTATAATATTTATGCTTCTGCAATAAAAAATCAACAAGCTTGCCTGGGCAGTGGTGAGTTAAGCCATTGAAGCAATGGCTCTGGTATACACAGTGTGATTTTATGGAATTGCAAAAAAATTGGCAATAAAATGTTAACAAGGGAGGAAGAACACTTCAACAGTAATAAAAATGACCAAGAGGTAACCCCAATACATACATATTATGTCTTAGCTGCTATATTTTGTTTTCCATTTCCTAAGTCTCAAACAAGGCGTGTAGAAAAACATTACGGGGGTATTCCTATTCATTTATTTATTACCACTCCGAGAGAGAACATTTCGCTTCGGCGAGTCTTCCACTTTTTCGAGTCAACTAGAAAAAACCAGCTTGAGCCATTTAATAAGCATAATGTTATGCATTAGATAAGCAGCCAGGAGAAAAAAAGAATGATTACACCAGCTACTTACAGTGTTACAAGGAACGAGCAATAATTTCAGTTTTACTTTAGGCAAGTAAACAAAGTGGATCGACCACCAATACAGAAAAAAGCCGCTGTATGAGAGATGAGCCAAGAGAAGACTCAAAATAACTAAAAAAACAAAAAGGAAACATGGATGAACAACAAGAAGAGTAGAGACACGGAACGAGATGTTAGTTTTATGGTAATCTTCCCTATTGTACCAAGCTAATAGAGCCAGTTGAGGAATTCATAATGGGGAAATTTGTTTGGGTGTAGTCCGAGTTTTGAAAATGTAATGATTTCATTCTCTAGCGCCGCAGCAACACAGAGAATACAAAACAAATGCATCATAAAAAATCCCCGTTGCACTTGTACACGTTTACAAGTGAACCCGTCAGTTGTTCTGGTTTTGATTTGGTAAATTCTTAAAAAGGCAATAGGCGCTCTGATCTCATTTCAAAGGACAATGCATTGCATACGGCGAGGGAAGAAAATGAAGAGAAAAAATGAATGACGGGAGATTCAAGGTTGATCAGTGTTTCTGCTCCTGGAATAAATTTACGAGTTAAAGGGATTAGTCCTTGTATGAAAATTCATTTGATTTCTAGTATATTATTTACTCAAAGAGACAAGAGGAGGATTCACT